>APFE031038556.1:0-39443 GCA_000404065.3 Pinus taeda
TATGCTTGCTCATACAATAATTCTTGACACAATTCCTTCACGTGGAACCTCTAGCCTCTATATAGGCCTCATACATACAATACCATGGATCATTACCATGGTTCCCTCATACCATCGACTAATACCATGGGCCCATTACATTATTACTAACTACTTGTGGTCCCTTACATGATATGGGTTAACCACCATATTTATTACTATGGCCCATCCCATTATTACATTATTACCATGGGTACCTCCCTTGGTACCCAATATTATCCCCCCTAGGTATATAACATTTTTGCCTTATCTTCTGCTGTGCTTTGGTCACACAAGTCCATAAACTATCTGTAATCTTAAAATGGCATTGTGCCTCTTTGTGCCAAAGTCTTGATCTGAAATTGTAGCCATTGGTCCTTGAGGTATAAGCCATAGGATTTTGTTGATGTTCTACATTGAAGTGCCTCCATGGATAAGCTAGCCATGCATGCCAGCTGGGTCTCTTTCTCTTTTATATGCCTCCTTAGCAATTCATTTTCAGTTTTAAAGTTGGATTCTTACAATTGCTTCCCTATGTCTGACAACACTTAACTCCCTACCTGGAGTTAAGTGTTGGGCTAGGGATCAGGGAATATCTAACAACATCCTCAACTCCCTTGGATTTGGCTATTTGCATCCACCTATGTTTTCTTATTCTTTCCTTTTCTAATTCAAAGAATAGCGGGACTGAAAATTTTTGTGGAATTATCCTTCCTCCTTCAAGAAGATGGTAATAGGAAGCAAGGTTGGGCTTGGGATCAGGTTCTTGTGGCTCTGTAGCTTCCTCCTTCTCTTTTGGCTACTCTTCTATTCTTTTCTCCAGCTGTTGGGTCTCCTGTAGCTTTGACAATGTCTCATATAGAACTGTCTGTGCCTCCTGTAGGACTTTTTTTGGGTCCTGTAGTTGCACTTTCTCCTTCCAGGTGGAATATATAGGAGTCCCTCTTTCATATGTGATAGGGGTTTTAGAGGGAGATTCTTCCCCTTTGACATTGGGTGAATCTTCAATTGTAATGGGAACTCTTGATGATGGCTGGGGTTTTCCTGTTTTGATCCTTGTGCTCTTCCTGGCCTTGAAATACATGAAGGCCTACCTTTTTCTCTTTTCTTTTGGTTTAATTGGTGTGCTCAGGGTTATGAGGGTAGTTTTTGCCTCTGTTGCTAGGGTCTCAGGGGACCCTTCTCTTTGTTTTTCCTCTGCTGCTTCTTTTTCTCCTCCTTTTGTCTCCTTTTCTATCTCTGTTTGCTTTGTTTCTTCCTGTTCTATTTCTTCACCCTTCTCCTCTTCTATCTTAGTTTCTTCCTCCTCATTTTCTTGTCCTGCGGATTGATCAGTTGCTTCACCTTCTCCCCCTTTTTTCTCTTCATCCTCACTGTCAGAAGGAAAAACATCATAGGTGAGGGCCTTTATGTCATCTTCTACTGTCATGTTTCGGAAGACTTCCCATGCTATAGGGGGTGTGAATGTATGCAGGGATTCTTCCACTAAAATTTTGATTCACCCATGGTGAGCCAACTGATCTGGACTCCCTACCTTAACCTTAATGCTGAAGTCTATGAGGGATGCTAAGCTTCTGGGGTGTTGGAGTGTCCATGCCATATCTTAGCTCATGAAGGATTCTAAAATGGTAGCCATAGACTATGTTGTGCCTCCCCCCACAGGAAATGTATTTGATGATCTGGTAACTAACTTCATCCCAAGGGTATGGTATGCTAGCCCTTCTAATGCCATTTTTATCCTCTACATGATGTTCATTGTTTTGGAAGAAGTTTTTCTTGGGAACTTGTCCAATTGGTTTTTCATCTTTGGTCCAAGGTAATATAATAGGAAGGGTAGTAACCCTACTGATAAATTCATGGGTTATCTCCATGGAAATACCTCTAAAAGTGATAGTAGCATGTGTTCTTGAGTGAGGGACTAAAGAGAGGGAAAATTCCTAGGCAGTTTCCTCATCAAACCCTCAAAATTTCTCAAAAAATTTCATCCAATTTGCCCTTGTGAATATGGCCACTACCTGGGGATGTTCATGGAGCCTGGTGGAATTAGTGGGCTCCTTCCTCATGAATCCCCCTGTCATTGTGTTTATACCCCTTTTGAACACCAAATGTAGAGATGGAGACAATAATTTTGAAGAAAATAGGAAAACAAAGGAAAACTGTGTTTTTTTTTAAACATAATTTTTTTATGTAATTCCTCTTCTTCTATGGACTCAATTATTCCTTAAAATGATATCATTCCTTGCACATGTTTATAATCAAGGTGGGTATGCATGGAACCTACCTCATCAAGCCAGAAATCGTGTTAAAAACCCATGTTTTATTCTTAAAAATAGCTCATTGCCCCTCGTGTAGAACTGCCTGTAGGTGCTCCTGTAGACAACGTAGAGAGCAAGACAATGGGATAACTCTATGGAGAATGATGGTTTCGAGGCTGTGGGTGACAAGGAATTTTCTACAGCTAAGTTTACGAGTTGAGAATGAAGGAAAAGGTGGTGAGAGTGCTCGAGGAGGAGTACTTATTACTTCTTTTGGATATTTCTGGTGATGGGGGTGAGCTGGTAAAAATGTACGTTGCCAATATTTGGACCATTGGTCCCCACCTACCTTGTAATCATGGTTTCTTCTCGCAATCACCTCTCATTATTGCATCAGAGTTTACATACCCTCCACTACCTATCCTTGGTATCTTTCTCTGAGTTGACTAAGCACACGTGTGGGTGACATCTTCAGATGAGTGCAGTCAACTAGTTGAAGGTGGCCAAATTAACTGGACACATTTTCCTCATTCAACCTCAACCATCTCATTTCTCATGCATATCTTTCAATTACACAAATTCAAACAAAGGAGCGAGTTAGTCACTTACCTGTGAGTCAAATGTATGTGCTATGACGTATTTTGGCTGCTACTGCTGCATGCTTGTATTTCCTTTGTTGCATGTTAACTGCTTTCTGATGTGTGGATGCTTGTCTTGTGTAGGTATCCTTTGGCTAGATCTAAGCTTCAAATGTCTCCTTCAATCCTCATGGTTGCACTTCTTTTGCTGCTATGGCTTGATTTTAATGGGATCAACTGCTATAGGAATTTCTACAGGAGCTCTTGTAGCTACTTCTCCCCTCGAAATTTCAGCTTATTTGTATGCTAGGAGCTATGAAGATGATGCCAGAGATGCAGATGGAGATGGATAGGTAATAGGGAACCTGCAGGTGAGAATTTGAGGTGTTGCTTCCTCTCTTATTTTTGTTTTTTTTCTTTTTACTAAAAATTGTTTTTTTATGTGTTATTCTGGGACAGGAAGAAAAAATGATGATGATGATGTGAAGCAGGTCTGGAATGGATAGCAAGGAGGATTGGAGGTTGTATGGGGGTTTATATGGTCTTCATGAAGCTTCCCTACCCCTCAAACTGCTTTTTGTAATCATTTTTGGCTCATTGTAATTCCTACAATAACCTCCTATAGAAAACATAGAGCGTCCTGTAGAACACGGTTTCTGAAAAAGGAGCACAATGGGGTGGAAGAAAGGTCAAAAATGATGGAGAAGAGTGTGTAGGAGATGAAATAGGTGCTGGTGTGAATGTCAGGGCTCTATGGCATATCCTCTTTCTTTCTGGGGTCCTCCTCCTGCAACCCTACAATGCACATTAAAATTCAATTCTCGTTTTCCTTTTCTTTTTTTTTCAAAAACAACTAGGGCACCTCAAGGGGGTTTTCACCCTAATTTCCTACCCTGGGCATCTCCAAGGGAGGTTTTCACCCAGGGATCTTATTCTCTTTTTTCTTTTCTTTCTTGACATCACTAGGCCGCCTCAGGAGAGGTTTTCAACCCAATGATGGGACTCAAGCGCCTCATGGAGGTCTTCACTTGAGTCCTTATTTTTTTCTTTTTTCTTTTCCTTCAATGAATGGGTGAAGTGGATGCTAAGACATGTTCCACTACTATCACTATATTATTTGACCCTTCAATAAACTCTCGCTTGGAGAGGGGCTTCTTGTAAAATTTCAACCGATGTCCATTGACAAGCACGAGGATGGCTTCATCATTAATGGTTCTAATCAGAACTGAACCATTGTCATTGCATTTTTCAATAGTGTAGGGTCCCATCCATATTGTCCTCACCTTGCCTTTGAAGTCTTTATACCTTGAATCATAGAGCGGTGCCCAATCTCCCTCTTGGAATTGCTTCTCCATGATATTTTTGTCATGCCATATCTTCCTTTGACGTTGAATTACCTTTGTGTGGAGAAGGACCTACAGTCTTTGTTCATCCAATCCATTGAGCTACAGTAACCTTTCCTTCTGTGCATGGCTGAGGTCTAGGTCCAGCTGAGCTGCCATCCTTAGTGTATTGAATTCAAATCCTATTAACAGCAAAGCCTTCTTCCGATAGACCAGTTCATAGGGTGTGAAACCTATAGTGGTATTCCATGTTGTGTTGTAGGCCCGGGTGGCCTCAACTAATCTGTCTGCCCAGTCTTTTCTGATGCTCCTCGCTACCTTGGTTAGAATTCCTTCCAAAGCTCTGTTAGTGACTTCCACCTGGCCATTGTCTTGTGGATGGTAAGGGGTGGGAGTCATGTGCTTGATTTTATGATGTTTGAGCAGGTATTCAATCAAATTGGAAGTGAACTGACTACCTTGATCTGTGACCAATTCTCTTGGATACCTGAACTTGTATAATATGTTTTCTCTCAAAAACTCAGCTACCTTTTCCTCTGTTGCTGCTTTGATTGCTTCTTTTTTTCTGCACACTTGTTAGGTAATCGGTGCACACAATGATGTACTGTTTTTATTTTGAAGGAGGGCTAATAGGACCCACAAATTACATGCCCCACTTCTCAAATGGCTCAACGGTCACTTGAGGTTACATGGGCATCTCATCCTTTGGAGTAGGTTTCCCCATCCTTTGACACTGATCACATTGGCTGGTGTATCTCCTCACATCTTCATGAAGAGTGGGCCAGTAGTAGCCTACTTGCCATATCTTGAAGGCAGTTCTCCTTGCTGCAAAATGACCTCCGCAAGGCCCATCATGATAGGTCAGTAGAGTGTCGAAGACTTCCTCCTCCCTGACACATCTTCTCAAGATCTGATTTGGGCCAAGTTTGAAGAGATTACCCCTAATCCAGGTGAAAGGGGTGCTTTTCCTTACTATCTTGCTCTTACCTTTTGAGGACAAGTGTGGTGGAAACTGTGCTAAAACCATGTAGTTTTCTATATCAACAAACCATGGTAAGAGTACTGAAATAGCAAACATATGTTCATCTGACATTTGGTCATCCACCATTTCTTCTTCACCTGTAGGCAAATTTACTCTAGACAAAAATTCAGCAACAACATTTTCTTTACCAGCCTTATCAATAATGGTCAAATCAAACTGTTGTAGTAAAAACAACCATCTAATAATGTGAGCATTTGCATGTGGTTTGTTCATCAAATATCTAATTGCATCATGACCAGTGTGCATGAAGGTTCGATATCTTGTTATATAATGTCTGAATTTGTTTAAGGAATGCACAACAACTAGGAGTTCCTTCTAGGTTATTCTGTAGTTTAACTCTACCTTTGACAAGTTTTTGCTTATAAAGCATATGGCATAAGACAACTTTTCATCAATTTTTCCTAAGGCTACTCCTATTTCTTTGTTCAAGGCATCTGTGTGAATGTTAAAGGGTAGGGCCCAGTTTGAGCCTCTGAGAATTGGGGCAGTTACTAACTTGCTTTTCAAGGTATGTAGGGCTTCTTGACAGTTTTTCGACCATATGAACTCAACATCTTTGCCTAAAAGGCCAAACAAAGGAGAGGCTAGCTTACTGAAATCTTTAATGAATCTTCTATAATATCCAGCTAAGCCTAGCAAAATTTTGACATATCTCACCTTTTGAGGAGGTGGGACCCTTTGGATGATGGCAATCTTGTTGGGGTCCACATGCAGTCCTTGTTGAGATATTGCATGACCTAACATGGTCCCTTCAGTCATAAAAAATTCACATTTTCCTAGACCGAGGGATAGGTTCATCTCAATACACTTGTCTAGAACTTTTCCTATGTTAGATAAAGCTTCCTGAAATTCAAAACCATAAGGAGTAAATTCATCCATATATATTTCCACTGCATCATGAACCAGTTCAGAAAATATACTCAATACCACTCTTTGGAAAGTGGCTGGAGCATTGCACATACCAAAAGGAAGGACCCGGTATGCAAAGGTACCCCAAGGACAAGTGAAAGTGGTCTTATCTTGGTCTTCCGGGCTGATTTGAATCTGATTGTACCTGCTAAACCCATGGAAGAAGGAGAAAAACTTTTTCGCCGCTAGGCCATCTAACACTTGATCTATTGAAGGTAAAGGAAAATGGTCCTTTTTAGTGACTTTGTTCAATTTCCAATAGTCGACATAGATTCTCTACTTGCCATTTATCTTTGGCACTAGCACTAAAGGAGAGACCCATTCACTGTCAGAGATGGGGTAGATGAATCCTGCATCAAGTATTTTTTGCAATTCTTCCTTAACAATGTCTTTAAGTGTTGGATTCATGCTCCTTTGAGGCTGCCTGACTGGTTTGCAATCTTCCTTAATGTATATATGATGAGTACATACTGAATGGTGCACTCCCTTCATCTCCTTATAACTCCAGGTGAAGGCATCTAAATGTTTCTTAATAAGTTGCACAACTCCTTCTCCTGGGAAGTGCATAGCGATGGATTGATTTTCAAGGTTCTCTCTGGTCCGAACTCTATATTCTTAAGACGGAGAGAGGTCGGGCTGGCCACATAGAGATTAGTTGAGGAGTTGTTTTGGGTTTCTCTCACTATGTCCTCTAATGGTAGTACACTTGGGGTGGATTCTGAATCAGATTTTTAATCATATCATCCTCATCTTGCAGTTTCCCCCCCATGGCAGTTTCTAATGCACAATGTGGTGCAGAATAAACTTCATCCTCATCCTCCTCCTCCAACCAGAGAGGTAGATCATGTTCTAGCAAGGGTTGGGCAAGAGGGTATAAGATTAACTACTTGAACATATGCCCGTTCTTTATGGTCATGTTCCTAGCTCGACAGCTGATGTAGGCATCGACAGTAGCCAACCAGGGTCTCCCTAGGATGAGAGGATACCCAGTGAGATTTGCCTTTGACTGGGAAACTAAGAAATCAGCAGGGTACTCCCAAGAATCAATGGAGACCATCACATCTTCCACAATCCCTTTAGGGATCACGGGGGAGAGGTTTGCTAGCTGCAATACTGTCGTGGTCTTCCTCAAGGAGCCCTGGAGGTTAAGTTCGAGCATTGTGTCCTCTGTCATCACATTAATGGCAGCTCCCAAATCAATTAAGGTATGTGGGATCATGGTGCCATTGATGTGGACATCAACTACTGGGCTTCCAAGGACCATATATTTCAGACAGATTACCTGCCCCAACATCAGGTCGAACAATTGTCCTATGACATTGATGGTTGGGGCATCTCTCTTGCTCCTTCTTGGATGCTTAAAGCACTTCTCTTTGATCAACCTATTGTACATATACACATCTTTTATGGCTTGGAGAAGTGGTATTTTCACACATAACTATTTCAATTCTCCCAAAAGTTCAGTTTCTTCTAGGGTAGGCTATGTTGTCTCGGATAGTCTCTCAGGAAAGGGCGTGATCTGAATTGGATCCATGAAAAATAATCAAGATGCCATGAATGTATCAAATCAAGACAAAAACTTTGAATTCAAGAGCACAGAGCGATCAGGAAGACCTCTGAATAGTGGTAGTTGGTAGCAAGCGAGGAACGACGAGGACCTCAGTCAAAGCACGCTGACCGAGGCCCATGGAGACTGCACAGGAGGCCAAACTAGCACCTAGGAAGCCTGGATCGAGAAAAGGAGGTTGTTTCTGATGCGTGATTAGCGCTTAGCACTAATCACGCATCGCTGGGAAAAACCCCTTAAGAAGGAAAGCCCCAAAGCACTCGGTCACATGGAAGCCGGGAAAACCATGGGGAAAAGTGCCAAAGGATAAAGGTGAGACCCGCAGTCCAAAACCACTGGTATATATCTGGGGCACCCTTGGGCAGTAAGTAGATTTGGAGAAAAATGAGCGATTCCACTTAGTACCCGGTGTGTGACAGGTGGAGGAGAGAGAAAACCATCGCTCATCGCATGCTAACAGTCGAGCAAGTCAACCACGTGAGATGAGAAAATAACATCGAATCTGGGGGCTTCGGATCTAACGATTGAGAACCTGCCTGATGAAAGAACTAGACTTGACAGGGGATTAAGCCGTGATCTATAAGGATTTGAGGTCCAATTTGACCACTGAGATGACGGATGACTCATTCCACGTTGTAACTGAAAAACCGAACCGATGAGGAAGAGCTGGCGCTGTTCATAGGAGGACAAGTGGCCACCCCCTGTGAGCCATTGATGATCACACTGAGACAAGGAACTCCAAGCGAGAAGCAGCAGGCGATCTGGCGGAGGTGGAAGGGGAAGCAAGCAGTCATGAGATCGATTGGCATTAAAGCCATGAATAGAGAAAAGAAAAGACAGAGAGGACACCAAGAGGAAGAACCAGAGAGAAGAAGATGAAGACAGATAAAAGAAGAGACAATGAAGCAAAGAGCAGAAAAGACAAAGAGCCGAGCTAACCTGCAGCATAAGGCAGCACTGAGCAATCCCTGAGAGGATCTCTAAAGAACTGAGCACCACATGGGCTCCTCCCCTTAAGACCAGAGAGGTCAAGAGCTAGTAAGGAAAAGAGTCTATGCACTCTAGTGGCTTGGGGAATCGGAAAACCACCCTACCAAGCAATTCTGTTTCAGGAGACTCAGATTGAGCTCCTTATTGTAATTATCTACTTTAAAGACACAATAAAAGAAGGCCACCACTGGGAGTTGGACCAGAGACATAGCCCTGGAGGATAGGGTGAACTCCTTATTAATTGTTGTGTTCTTTTATTTTCTTACTGTGTTTCTTTTACTGTTTTCCATTTTCCAGTGTTTGCGTATTTTGAAATCTAATCGATCTGTTGCCTAAAATAACATAGACAAACACCAACACATGAGTCTGTAATACCTTCATTCAATAATTCTTTACCTGAGATCACTCAAGGGTGATTATCAGATCAAGTGGTATCAGATCTCTAGCCTGTAAGGTTAGACAAGCTTGTGTTGGTTTAGTTGTTGAATGCTCACTAGATCAAAGCTCAAATTAGGAGAAGGAGATTTGGTTGAAACTAATCTTGAAATTGGGAGAGTCTATCCTCAGAAGACAATGTCAGAGGAAGATTCTATGGGGCCATACCCTCAATTCATAGAAAGTTTCCTAGCCATAAAGTCCATGGTAGAGGAGATGTATAGGTACTTTAGAAAACATAAGGATGAAGATTCATCAGGCTCTAAACAAGACAAAGGAGAAGATGAGTCTCACTTCCATGACCACTCCAAAGGAAAAGGGAAAGAGGAAAGCTTTCTCACACCTCCTAACAACCCTAAAAACAAAAAGAAAGCATCTTTGACCAAACTAGATGTTAAATTTGATCTACCTATATATGATGGAGAGTTAAATGCAAAAAAGTTGGACAATTCGATTAGGAAAATTGATGTTTATTGCAGAGTACAGAACATCGATTCAAACAAGAGCAAGATTCAACTGGCAAGCCTACGCCTTGGAGGCACTACCATGGTTTGGTGGGAAGGCAGAACCCAAGCTGATATGAAAAGACATGGTAAGACTATCTCTGTCTGGAGTGAATTTATTTCTGCAATCAAAAAGTAGTTCTATCGATTGGCCTACATGCAACAAGCCATGACGAGTTGGAAAACTCTTCGGTAGTTGAAAGGGCAAAGTGTGCAAGGGTACACTCAAGAATTTAGAAAGAGAGCATTGATTCTAGGAAACTCATTAGACTCACTAGAGACTCTGTTGAAGTACATTGGTGGTCTACAGAGCTACATGAGGCATACCATCCTCATGTTTAATCCCACTAGTATAGATGAGGTATCTGTACAAGCTACTCATCTAGAAGCTAGAGGAAAGAATGAAAATCCAGAAGTTGGGGGACCATCCCAACCCACTATAAGCAAGAGCAAGGAGAAAAGAAATCAGAAGTGCAAAGCAAGGAAGGCTAACATTGCATAGAAAAGAAAATCTTCATGCACTCACTGTAAAAAGGATGGGCATGATGATGAGCATTTTTGGATTCTGCATCCAGAGTTGAGACCTAAGAAGTTCAAGGGCAAGAAGAAGACTGCTACAGCTATTAAGAAAGATTTGGGGTCAGACTCCGGAGATGAAACAACCATTGCAGCCACAGGTATAAAAGGTAAGAATTCTGAAGCATCTACTAGTAATTCTGCACAATCTAGTACTGATGAAGAAAATGAGAGAAAAAGGCATGAGCTTTTCCATATTCGAGTTATTTCCAAACATCAAAAATTTGATGCTTTGTTTGATAGTGGCTCACAAGTAAATCTAATTTCTGAAGCAATTGTAAAGAAATTGGGATTAGCAACTACACCTCACAAGAAACCATACCCACTAGCATGGTTGAATGATAAAGAACAACTACAAGTGACTAGACAGTGCAAACTCAAGTTTTCTTTTGGGTCATCATTTGTAGATGAGGTTGAGTTAGACATAATTCCTTTGGATATATGTGGAATTGTTTTCGGAAGTCCTTACTTTTATGATAGGAAAGCCATTTTCTATAGAGTTGAGAAAACATATCTTTGTCAAAGATGGAATCGAATACTTTGTAAGAGCTCAAAAGCTCAAGAATAATTATACTCTCATAAACTCACGGCAAATGAAAAGGATGATAAATTCATGCAAACAATTCTTACTGGTGGTTGTAAAGGAAAAGAAACCTGATAAAACCAATGTATTTGAGGGTTGTAATGCTAAACATCAAGTTTATTTAGAAAGGGTTGTTTCAGAGTATGATATCTTGGTTCAAGAACCTAAAGGTCTACCACCCAAAAAGGAAATAGTACATGATATTATTTTGTAGAAAGATGCTCCATTGCCTTACATTGGAATGTACAGGTTGTCTGCTTTAGAGAATGCTGAAATCAAGAAGCAGGTGCAGGAGTTGCTTGAGAAAGGGTTCATCACACCTAGCACATCACCATGTGGGTCACCAATCGTTTTGGTGAGGAAGAAAGATGGCTCGTGGAGAATGTGCATTGATTACCAAGCACTGAATAAGATAACAATAAAAAACCATTATCCCCTTCCTCGCATAGATGATCTTTTAGATCAATTGAAAGAAGTTGTTTATTTCACCAAGCTAGACTTGCACAGTGGATACCATCAAGTCAGAGTTGCAGAACAAGATGCTTGGAAGACTGCTTTCAAAACAAAGCAGGGATTGTATGAGTGGTTGGTTATTCCTTTTGGCTTAACTAATGCTCCTGCTACTTTCATGAGATTAATGAATGATGTACTCAGACCTTTTCTTGATGATTTTGTTATGGTGTATCTAGATGACATTCTAAGTTTTAGTAAAACATGGGAAGAACACTTAAAGCATGCTAAGCAGATATTAGATGTTTTGAAAAGAGAAAAACTTCATGTTAAATTCTCAAAATGTGAATTTGGCAAAACATCTGTGAATTATTTGGGTCATATAGTAGGGGCTGGTGAATTGAAGATAGATCCCTCTAAGGTGGCAATCATTGTAAACTGGCCTAAACCCAAGTTTGCTACAGAAGTGAGAAGCTTCTTAGGGGAAGCACAATATTGGAGGAAGTTCATTTCTAACTTTTCCTAAATTGCAACTCCCTTGCATGCTTTAACAGGATTGAACAAGGTGTTTCAGTGGGGAGGCAAACATCAGATAGCCTTCAACACATTGAAAGAAAAGATTAGTATAACACCTGTACTAGCACTGCTTGATCTTCAAAGGCCTTTTGAGATCCAAACAGATGCCAGTGACTATGCCATGGGAGCAATGTTGACATAGCACGGTAAACCCATATGTTATCATTCTAAGACTTTTAATTCTGCAGTAGTTAACTATCCTACATATATAAAGAATTGTATGCATTAGTTTAGAATGTGAAAAAGTAGAAACATTACTTAATGAGCAAAGAGACAGTAATACGTACTGATCATCAACCACTTCAATATCTACACTCCCAAACTAAGTTGCAGCAATCAAGACATTATAGATGGATGGGTTTTCTACAACAGTTTCATTTAGTCATCAGATATAAAAAGGACATACATAAGAAAGTTGTAGACATGTTATCTAGACCCATTATAAATGCATCTACTATACTTAAGCATAATTTTGTGCTACATGAAAGCTACATTGAACAATATGATCAAGATATAGAATTTAAAGATGTATATGCATCTTTAAGTCAAGGCAAACGAGTAGAAGAATTGGATTATCATGTAAAGGACCGACTCTTATACCATTGTGGGAAACTCTGCATTCCACAAACTGAGAGAGTAAAAATAATTAGAGAAGCACACACTTCTCTGATATCATGTCACTTTGGGGTAAGTGAAACAGTTGCACAGCTGCAAATATTTTGTTATTGTCCAAAAATGAACAAGACAGTTTCTAGATATGTAAGAGGGTGTACTATGTGTGCTAAAAGCATGCCCAGCAATAGAAAACTAGGCTTGTACACTCCATTACCAGTTCCTTCTCACCCTTGGGAAAGTGTTTCCATGGATTTTGTTGGAGGACTACCTAAATCTAGGAAACGTCATGATTATTTATATGTTATTGTGGATAGGCTCAGCAAGATGTGTATTTTGATACCTTGTAATAAACAGATTATAGCTGAACAAACTACAAAATTGTTCTTTGAACATGTATGGGTTCATTTTGGATTACCCACTTCTATTGTATCTGACCGAGATACCCGATTTGTGGGGAAGTTTTGGTCAAGTCTGTGGGAAATGATGGACACCAAACTGAAGAAAATCACATCTTTTCATCCACAAACTGATGACCAGACAGAAGTAGTTAATAGGACAGTGATCCAATTACTTTGAGGATATTGCAGCAAACAGCATAAGCTTTAGGATGAACATTTGTGTTATGTGCAACTTTCTTCCAATAGAGCAAAACATTCTTCTACACAGAGATCTCCTTTTGAGACTTGTTTTGGTTTCACATCAAGGACTCCTTTGGATTTTGTCTTTGGTAAAGATACCACAGTTGATGGACACAGTGATGTGGACAAGGCAACTAGTTTCATTGAACAAATCCAGGAGATCCACCAAGCAGTATAGGAACAACTAGAAAAGAGCCAAACCAAATACAAGGCTAGGCATGACAAGCATTGGATGGAGCATAGTTTCCAAGTTGGTGACCAAGTCTGGATGTATATCAGCAAGGACGAGATGCAAGGTGAAGGTAAAAAGCTAAAGCCTATCAGGTATGGACCCTTCAAGATACTTGAGAAGATTGGTGAAAATGCTTTTCACCTTGATCTACCAGCTTACATGCACATCTACTCAGTTGTGAATGCAGATTGCTTGAGATTGTTTGAACCCTCTCTAATTGACGATCCCAAAGAGAAGAGTCAATTGCCTTCTATTAATGACCTGCTACTTGAATATCTTAATGAATTGTAGGAAGACACAGTTCTGGATAGGAAGGTGAGGATGACGCCTAGAGGAGATTGTGAGTACCTCAGAGTAGGGCTCAAGGGTTCAAAGCCGAGCAATGAGAAGTGGATAGAGATTGGACAAGTGATACAATTGTACCCTCACTTAGTCGATGCTTGAAAACCAACTTTTGGTGGACCAAAAGCTTTTTGAGTGGGAAGGTCGTGATCTGAATTGTATCCATGAAAAATAATCAAGATGCCATGACTATATCAAATCAGGAAAAAAACTTCGAATTCAAGAGCACAGAGTGATCAGGAAGACCTCTGAATAGTGGCAGTTGGTATCCAGTGAGGACCGATGAGGACCTCGGTCAAAGCGCGCTGATCGAGACGCATGGATACTACGCAGGAAGCCAAACTGGCACCTGGGAAGCCCGGATCGGGAAAAGGAGGTTGTTTTTTATGCGCGCTTAGCGCTTATTGCGCATCGATGCGCAAAACCCCTTGAGAAGGGAAGCCCCGAAGCGCTCGGTCACATGGAAGCCGAGAAAACTGTGGGCAAAAGTGCTAATGGCTAAAGACGGGACCTACGCTCCAAAACTGGCAGTATATATCGAGGCGCCCTTGGGTGGTAAGCAGATTTGGAGAAAAACGAGTGATTCCACTCAGCGCCCGATGCGTGGCAAGCAGAGGAGAGAGAAAACTGCCGCTCATTGCACGCTAACAGTTGAGCAAGTCAACCATGTGAAATGAGCGAATAATGTCAGATCTGGGGGCTCCAGATCTAACAGCTAAGAACGCGCCCGATGAAAGAACTGGATTTGATAGAGGATTAAGCTGCGATCTATAAGGATTTGAGGTCTGATTTGACTGTTGCGATGGCAGTTGACTCATTCCACGTTGTAACTGAAATACGGAACCGACGAGGAAGAGTTGGCGCCATTTGTAGGAGGACAAGTGGCCACCCCTGTGAGCCATTGATGATGATGCTGAGATAGGGAACTCCAAGCAAGCAGCAGTAGGTGATCCGATGGAGGCGGAAGGGGAAGCGAGTAGTCATGAGATCGATTGGCTTTAAAGCCATGAATAGAGAAAAAAAAGATAGAGAGGACACCGAGAGGAAGAACCAGAGAGAAGAAGATGAAGACATAGAAAAGAAGAGACAATGAAGCAAAGAGTAGAAAAGATAGAGAGCCGAGCTGACCTGCAGCATAAGGTAGCACCGAGCAATCCCTAAGACGATCTGTCGGGAACTGAGCACCACATTGGGCTCCTCCCCTTAATACCATAGAGGTCAAGAGCTGGTAAGGAAAAGAATCTATGCACTCTAGTGGCTTGGGGAATCCAAGAACCACCCTACAAAGCAATTTTGTTTCAGGAGACTTAGATTGAGCTCCTCATTGTAATTCTCTACTTTAAAGACACAATAAAAGAAGGCCACCACTGAGAGATGGATCGGAGACATAGCCCTGGAGGATAGGGTGAACTCCTTATTAATTGTTGTGTTCTTGTATTTTCTTACTGTGTTTCTTTTACTATTTTCCATTTTCCAGTGTCTGTGTATTTTTCAATCTGATCAATCCATTGCCTAAAATAACATAGACACACACCAGCACATGAGTCTGTAATACCTTCATTCAATAATTCTTTAACTGAGATCACTCAAGGGTGATTATCAGATCAGGGTGGAATTTCTTTGGGTTCACTTTCCTCTTTATCTTCCTCAACCTTCCTGGGTGGGGGCTAGCTATCTAAGAGAACCTTCCTAGATTGCAGTTTAATCTCTTGAATCTCCATAGCATAAGTTGGGCATGATGGTTCCCCACTATATACTTGTTGAGCCGGTCTATTGTTCGGGTTCAAGTTCATTTGGGTATGCATTTGGGGGTGGAGCAGAAGGTAATGGTTGTGGTTGAGCAGGTGGTAGAGGCAAAAGAGTCGGAGGAGAGTTGTATTGGGGCATCCACCCCTGATGATGCATTCCAGTGAGGATGCGGATGAGCATAGGATTGAAATGAATGAGCGGCTGGTTGGGCATGATATTGAGATGGAAAGGACCAAGGAGGAGGTGTGGACCAAGAAGGAAGATCAGGAGGGCCCCAAGAAGGTATGGAAGTGACTTGATTGGGGATGTAGTATACTTGAGATGTCCCTTCCATCCCTTACTGGTGTGGTCTAGGTCCATGCGGTCTCCTTTGGTTCATGAAATAGAGTGGCTTAGTGGCTCCTTCGGCCCCTTGGCATACAGCTTTAAGTCCGGGCAAGGAAGGGCATTTATCTGTAGAATGATATTCTTCATAGACTGAACAAACCTCTATAGAGTTAAATGGACATTGGTTCCTAGGATGCCTTCTAGTGCATCTAGGACAAAAGATGGCCAAAGCCCTCTCTGCTTCCTCTTGTTTTCTTTTGATATGCAAGGTATCCATTTGCATTGCAAGAGTCTTCAACATCTCACTTTTGAAGTCTTCCAGCATGTTTCCAATTTCACCTTTAATGGATGAATTAGAAGAGGAGGTATTGGCTATGGGTTGAATCCCCCTACCTTTCTTTCTAGCTGCCCTAGAAGGGTTTCTAAAAAAATTCTTTATGTCCTCATAAGATAGTTGGTAGATGTCTCCCCTGGCCAGTAGATGGAGGGTGTCTAAAAGGTCTTTCGGAATTCCCCTAAGCAGGACCAACTTCAGAGATTCAGGGTCAAGAATACACTTGGCCCTCTTGTAACTGAGCTGGAACCTTTCTTCATAATCTTCCAAGGATTCATCACTTTCCATGGTCATTTGGAAGATTTCTTCTTTGGTATATTTTGACCTACAGTAGTCTCGATACTTGTCACTAAAGGCCTGCTGCATCTGAGCCCAAGTTGTGATGCTATTTCCAGGTAACCCCATCTACCACTGTAATGCTGAATCCTTGAGAGTAGAAGGGAATAGCTTCAACTTTTGTTCATCTTCTGCATAGTCATAGGTTTGACAGATGACAACAAACTCAAACAAGAAGGTGTCAGGATCTTCTGTAGTCAAACCATGGAAGTGAGGTAGGTCTAAAGGACTTATATTCTTCATTTTCGTGTCCCCATTGGTCTCCCGAATGGGAAAGGTACCCTCTATTCTTTCTCCATTTCCCCTAGCATTTATGTTTTCAGCCATTTTCTCAGGAGGGACGTTTTCTTCTTCTTCTTCCCCTATAGGTTCTTCAAATATCTCTGGTTGTTCACCTAAAGGTTCTTCTTGATCACTGCCACTGAAGAAGAGAGAAGGTTGGCTGTGTGATGTAGTGGGGGTGTTGGGCAAGAATTTTCCTGAATTATCTCTATTCCTACGACGCATGAAATGAAATATTTTTGGTTGGATTTTGTTTTTTTTTTCCACTGATTGTACTTGCAGAACTGAAATGGATTGAACAAAACAAATTGCAACTGACTGAAATGAACTTGTTGAAATGAAGTTTGCATAATTGAAAAGGAAAGCAAGGAAATGTAGAAATTGAAAGAAATGACTAGTCTACTCTTGCTGAAATAAACTATTAGCATAATTTTGCAATAGAAAATAGAAGAAAGCAGTAATCACATAATACGTTGATGCTTCCCTGGCAATGGCACCAAAAAGTGGTGAGCACTAGTATTGCAGCAATAATGCTACAACTCCTGGGCTACCTACTTTACTCTTATCAACCCGCTAGTTCATAACAAACTTTGAAGCTACGATGTTGTATGCACAAGTACTAGTTCTTACTGTAGGCTGTCACTTGGTCAGCTGGTGCAAGATCACTAGGAGCTCAAGCCAACTTCTATGGATTCCATAAGAAGCTCTATATGTGATGAAAGAAAGGAAAGCGTACTCTACAAAGGCTACTCTAATTACATAAAGGAGAAAGACTGAAATGTAAAGCAAACCTAGTAAACCCTAATTAACCAACTATTCCTCCTTTTGCAGAAAGCACTATGAAAACCAGGAAATGAATGCCATTACCTACTCAAGTAAACACCATATACTTAAACTATTTCTGGAAGTAATGATAAAAAATACATCTTTTTGGATTTTTATGTATTTTATGTGAATTTGACATGCATGTATTTTATTGTGTGTGAAGGTGGAAGCAAATAGGTGGTGTTGAAGGGCGAATTTAGGATTTGAGGGGATGTAAGATGGTGTGGATGGGTCCTATGATGTCTCAAGTGGCATTTTGGATACTTTTCCCACCCTCGGACCTCAAAAGAAAGCCTACATGAAAATCTACAAGAGGACAGAGGGGATCTACAAGAGGTCTATAGGAGGATGCGGAGAGAAGTTTTGAAGGTTTTGAGGGTGTGAGAGTGGGTGGAAAAGGTAGAGAAAGGTTGGGATGAGGTGTTAAGGCACCTAGAGTCCACGAAGAATCACTAGGAGAGAGAAAGATGATTGGGTTCACTCAAGGAGGGAGGAAGAAGTTTTATGGAAACAGCCAGAAAACCAAGGCAGATTTGAGGTGAACTTTGGGTGACCTGTAGGGCATAGATCGGAGAGAGGGTGTGATGGCTGATAGGCTGACCTGCTGTTAGAAGAGATCTATTGCAAAAGAACTGACAGTCAACCAATAAGATAAAACAAGCAATGGAATGAGTACATCTTGAAAAACATAATTTTTCATCAAGCTAGTCTAAACTATGGTCTATGAAAGTAAATGTTGAGAAATGCTACAAGGAAAGAGAGCATGGAAGAAAAATTATTTCAAATATAGAAGTGAGCATGGTGGAAGAGATCTAAAGAAAAGCATTAACCTTCTAACAAACTGCAAACACTAGAAGTCTTATGGAGGAGGAAAATCTGTGTTTTTGGGGTAGCAAGAGGGTCTTTGCCTAAATTCATAGTCCCAAAGGGAGGAAGAGAGGCCAAGGCACTGTTGCTAGCCTTTTGAATCTTCTCTCTATCGTTGCTTAACCTACTATAGAAAACACAAATGGAAACAACCTTCTAAATCATCAAAAGCAACCTATTCTTAACCAAGAAAGAAATGCATCTAACAGCAACTAATCAACAAAATGAAACAAAACATATAAATACAAATATCGAGGAGCTTGGCTACTTGGATTGGGCACTAATCCAAGAGCTTCAGGCTTCTGAGGTAACTCAGTGCTAGCTCAAAAAGGATCTCATCTTTATTATCAAAACAGTAATAGGATTACATGAAACTGTCACCAAACGTAACCTCAAAGTTGAGTAGAGTTTTACAATACAAAAATTACAACAAAAATCTGACCCTAGTGAGGCCCTAGGCCTCTCTACTTATACCACTAAAGCTCCCAACATCTTCCTTAAAATCAGGGAGGCTTGGCTCCCAAAACTCGAGATAAACATCATTTATCCTCCACTTGCTCGGCTGCCTCCTAGTGCATTGATTTGGTTGTTTGTACTCTAAGCTGAATGAAGGGGAATTCGAAGTGGGGAGTAATAAATGAGGGGGATTCCCTCCTATAAATCCTCTCCTTTGTCCACTTCAAATTATTGCTGCCAATTTTCCATTGAATCTTTGACTTTGTCTTCAAAATTCAAATCTGCATTAAACACATATTAGACCACATGGCATCTTAACTAACTCAACTCACTCCATAAACATGAATATAATCAAAAAACATGCAATAAGCTAAGAGAATGTTTGTTTTAACTATGTTATGAGGAAAAATGAGCCCATATATTTACCCATTTATGGGGCTCATTAACGGTGATAGCCCTCCAACCTGTTAGTACAATCATACGCACCTTGCCTTACCATCCTCAGTTTTTCGACGAGAAATGCTTCCTTTATTTCATCTTCTAGATTCTTAACCTTTGCATCCATCAAGGTGCTTTTCTCCCTTAGCAATACCCAATATTTTTTAAGTTCGTGGAGTCTAAATTTTCCTCGTCGAATTTATTCCTCAAGTCCTATATGTTATGTTTCTCACAACTGCGTGATTTCTTCGTTCCTGGCTTCGCGGACTGTCAAATCTATGGATGTTGTTACGCGCGAACTCAACTTTGCATGCTCATCAGAGATTACAGCCCCTGCTTCATACTTCAGCATCAGAATTTCTCTCATGGTCAGGGTTTTGCACATGGTCCTATAGGCCCATCAAACCACTGGTAGGTGCAAGTCCCAGTCAATGTGTTTCACATGGTGGACCCTGTTCAGAACTTCGCACACCTTTTCAAATTCTTCTCCATGGATAATCTTTGGTATGCTTCATCTTTCCTACTTCTCCGTGTTGTTCCTATTTTCTATCGTGAGAGTGGTGTGCATTTTTGCGGGCTGCGTACCATACGTTTGTACCCATCCAAAAAGGTGGGTGCGCAGGCTGTTTCGCCCATCATAACCGGCTCTCATCCATAGCTGATATTTTCCAAACCGTATAAGCATCACCCTTATGCATTCACTCCAGTCCTTAAATTTCTGCTGACATGTACCCCACCATCTTGCGGGCGTAGCGCGTAGTGCCCATTTCAGATCATCAAACCGCTGCTATTCTGGCACATCGCTTTCAAATTTGTTCAGGAATTCATCCACCAATGTCAACCTATCATACATGGGTAGATCCCTTGCCTTTGTTTCTACACAGCGTAATGACCTTACCATCATGTTGCAATTTAGTGTGGCTACCTCGTGTAACCGGTTCTGCCATCGTTCTACTTCCTTATCCGAATCCGAAGTGCAAGAGTTGTCATACTTCCACAAAATAATACCATCTGTTGTTGGATTCACCCAATCCTGCTCTCACATGGTTATCTTGTAGATACAGTCAAGATCGTCATCACTATCATTGTCAGGTACCAGTTCTGTGTATCGCGCTCCTTCTGCAAGGTTTAACGGTACTACTACATGTAGTGACTTTTTCTCAAAAATCATTTTGCACTTCTTCAGGTTTATCACTCTATTCATATCAGTGGCCCAATCTATTCCCACTAGCGCAGGATAGGGATTTCTTTCATCGACAATCTTTATCACTTCGAAGTCTGCAAGCACACTCGCACCTTCAATATTCACTGTTACTCCCTGCAATCTTCCCATGGGTAGGATCTTCTATTGGTTCGCCATTTGCAATTGAATAGGAGACCACTGTAATGTGGGCCTACCCATGCACTCCCATGTCTACTTCGGTAGTACATTCGCATCTGATCCTCGATCCAAAATTACTTGATCCATTTCATACTCACCGATTTGTGCAGTCAATCTCATCTCCCTTCTTGTTCGCGATGTATGTTTCTCAAGTTTTCGTACTACGCGTGGCTCTCCTAACCCAGTGCACCTAGTGATAAGTTCCTGTAGTCCTTTCACAACCTTGTTTTCACACAACTAGCAACGGAACCATTTGTTGGCTTAATGGGGCCTAACCCAGTTTCAAAGGTAATTTAGCCAAACAAATCTCGGTACTACTGTCCCTTTCGGCAACAGTCCGCGGATCGCGGACTGAAGTCTCACCTGAGGTAGTATGGGAGGGTGCTAGAACCAGGTTTCCCCACCCTGGAGGTGTCTGATGAGTTCAAGTGGTCCACAGTTCAACCTGGTGCGCACATCGCTACGCGCGCTTACCCATACCTTGCAGGCTGAGATCCTACCTTCGTGTAGCCCAACTTGGGGACCGAAAACTGTTATTACCAAAGTCCTTACTAGTAATTCAATATTAGTTGATTAACGTGGCTTATTTGTATGTTTTTTGTTATAATTAGCAATATTCACAATTCATATAAGTGCGCACAGTAAATAAACAGTATAATTGCAAATGATATCAAACATGTAATAACCCAGAATAGATACACAGAATTGGTAACAAAACTTCTCTGTATTATTCTCTTCCTTAAGTCACAGACTCAACTCTACCCTGTACACTTGGCTGCAGGGGTCCACACACTCAGCTATGGACTCTACTAGGCCTCTGCGCACTCAGCTGCAGAGCCTCTTCCTACTACTACGACCCAAGATACACTTAGACTCTTGCTCTATGCTTCGCTATCTTATCCTATCCATCCATCATATTGATTTATTTACAACTTAGAGCCTCGCTCTATTTATACATTCCCATGGTTTTTGGACCATGGGTAGGCCGACATTACATTCAAAACTTAGGGTGGACATCCCTATGAATCTAACATACATTTCGCACTCCACGCCCACAATTCATGGAGTCTTTACAACAATAACAACTCAAAACTTGGGATTTGAGCCCTAAAACATGTCATTGGGGGATTCCATGACCAACATTGGTCTTTTTCTTTTTCCTCTCACCTGTGATGCTTCAAGCTCACCTGATTTCATGATCTCCTTACCTTTGCCAACTTGTTGCGTTAACTTGGCATTTAACTTTTCTAGGATCAACTCCTTTGCTTTGAGTTGATTGTTTTCCTGTTCAAGATATGATATAACATACTTTTCCATTTCCAACTTGATTGCTAGATCCTTTATTTGGTATTCTTTGTCCCTGATAGTTTGTCTCATGTTGGTGGTCCGATCCTCAGTCTCTGGATCAATTATTTCAAACTCATGCTCAACTGTGTCTTTATCCTTTGCTATTAATTCCTCCTTTGTTCATGAAGAAGGCTTAGCCCCTTTCTCTCTATCAGAAGAAAAAACAAGCCTTTGCCCCTTCTTATACACTTTAGTCACCTCAAGTTTGGATAGCTAAGTCTTTTCCACTTTTTTTCTAGATTACCCCACCTCTATTTGTTGTTTTGGCGCACTAGGAGACTGAGATGTTGCATTCTTCTCATGCCATTTCAAGGTTGCTTCCAAAAAGGCTTCCCAAGCCATACCTTTCTCTGCCAGCTCGTGAAGGACAATGGTTTTGATGAGACTATGATGGAACAAGCTTGGGGAGTGCTCTTTGTCGTTTAATTGTATTTTTTCAGACATTTTGGAAATGCTCCTTAATAGATAACTACACATGTTGAGTGGTTTTTGAGAGGTGAAATGCATCAGGAGGCGAATATGATAGGCATACAACCTCGAGAATCTACCTTCACAAGTGAAGAACCTCATGACATTTTTCATCAAAGGGGAGTATTTCTCCAATAAATATCTAAAAGACATGAGGTGAGTATGTGTATCTCTAAATGGCATTTTCAAGAAAGGCTTGTAGTATTCAAGATCTAGGCTCATTCCTTTGAAATAATATTCGCCATTATCCAGTAACCTAGTTGCAATTGAGATAGAGGCCACTGAGAAACTTAACTCAACACCAGTAATGACAACAGTGTCTCCTTTCAGTTGTGTTGCTACCCAATCTAATAGTTGCTCATTAAATCCCACCTCGTTCACCCTTCTATAAAATTCCAAGCAGTGGACATCCTCAAAGAATTGTTCGATGAAAGGATAGGAGTTGATTATGTTGTAGTCTAATGGTTCATATCTAAGGATCTTCCCTCCATTCTGTTGTCTCTTTCTTTCTGGTGAAGATTCTACCTCCATGATGACACAAAGCCCTAGTAGCAGGAAGCGCAAATAAGATGTGAGGCATGAATGGAAATGAAGTGATATGAAGGTGATTTTTATACAAAATGATGGGAGGGGTATTGGGAAAGGTGAGAGGACTTTGAAAGCTGATGAAAATGAGTGGAGAAATAGTGGAAAGATGATTTTCTTGCAGGTGGGAACAACAGGGTTTATGATGAAACTTTCCCAAAAAGCTCTGGGAATGAGCTAGGGCTTTTCTTTTTGAGTGTTTAAACTTTGTTTTGAGGTGGGTAAAATGGTTAAAATGGCTCCTTAAACATGTATGCAGGTGTAGGATATCATTTTTCATGTTTTATAAATTAAAAATAATGATTTCCATTTTCACCCTAACATTTCCCATGAAAATTTTGCTAGAAACCCTAACTTGAAGAATCATTGACATGAGATGAAATTGGGAAAGCAAAAGATGGAGGATGATGGTTTACTTACTTGTCCCTTAGCTTAGAAGTCAGTAAAATCAAGCTTGCAAGTGAAAAAATGAATTTTGGGAGATTTTTGAAGGATTTCGGGGCACTCTGTCCTGCGCGTAGTGCAACGCAATTCTTCTAAGCGCAGTGTGGTTCTTCTACACACCGTGCCTACAATTGTTTGCTAATTTCTCCTGGGAAAACAATTTTTTTTCTTTTTTGGACGAGATAGCTTGATAGCAAAGAGTTAATATGATGTGAATGAAGGAGTTTGGGGGCTTTTGAGTTTATATAGGGAAAGTTTTCTCATTTTTTCAAAAAGAAATGGGACCCACCCTCCTCTAGAAATTGATTTTCACTTTTTGAAAACATAGTTACCTTTACCATTGCAAACCTGAGATGTCCTTTACTTTCCTAAGTGTTGGGGCTTCTTTTCCTGGAACTTTTGATAACATAAGAGTATGAGGAGTGTGTGAAAAATCAAGATCAACTCTCCAAAAGTTGCTTTGTCATGTTTTATTCACTGCTGGTTTTATTCATGAAAATGATGGACCTTGGAAATCCTAGCGACCTACTAGATGACCTAAGACCTAATGGAATGATGATGATGACTGACCCATTTTTATTGTGACACCTTCATAAAGTGTGATAGGTGACCAGCATGAGTGAATTTCCAAACAATTACTTTATCTTTAGGCTAACCAAACAATGACCAAATTTGTTGTGTAAACCTAGTAACAGAAAAATTTGATTTTGAAAGTCTGGAAAAACATAGTAAAAGCATACATAGTCTAGGTGATAGTCTAACAAGACTGACACTAACATGGGCTCGAACTGGGGATGGCAGCTCCTTGGAGGTGTCAAGAACACCGTAGACCGAGTAGCCTTATTCATTGGGTAATGGATTCAACATGCATAAAAAATTACTTTTGACATAAGACTGACTGACCTTTTGACATGATAGAAAAAATGAATAAAAAATGAAAACAATTATGACTTAAAGAGCCTTAGGGCCTTCACTTCGGGCTTCAAACTCTTATGAAAACTATCTAAAATGCTAGAAGTAAAATACACATTGGTATGTACAATGATGATGACTTTTCAGGATATTTTAGACATAGTAGTGCTTGAGAAGCCTATCATTGGTCACCCCTCCTGAATAATCTCTTCCATCCATTTCTTCCAACAAGAAAGCATTATTTCCTCTAAAGGTAGAAATTTTATAGGGCCCCTTCCATAAATTTTCAAACTTACCATTATCTGATTTATTCTCCTTTGTATGTCATTAGTTTTACTATCAAATTCTTGTAGAATTTTCATTACTGGGACAACAAGAGATGAAGGAAATATTGTGTCAACTCCATATACTAGCTGGAAAGGAGACAAACCTATTGATTTTTTGGTGCTGACCTTGTCCACCCACAAGGAATTGATGAGTTTTTTATGCCAATTCTTCTTGTTTATCTCCACGACCTTTTTGATGACGTTAACCAAAGATTTATTGGAAGATTCGGCAAGACCATTATCTTGCGGATGATAAGCAATAGAATGTCCTAGCACAATATGATATTTGGCACAGAAGTCCACCATTCTTTTTTATTTGAAATCAACAACATTGTCTGTAATTATTTTCTGTGGGCAGCCAAATCTAAACAAAATATTAGACTCCAGGAATTGAATGATCACAGAATCAGTAGCTTGCCTGGTTGGGATAGCTTCAATTCACTTTGTAAAGTAGTCGGTGGTTGTTAATATCCATTTATGTTGTGCCAAAGATGGAGGATTTTTCCTATGAAATCAAGACCCCATTGATGGAAAGGAGCTGAAATCAAAATGGGTTGTAGTGGTAATGGAAAAAGTTTCCTCTTTCCTTGAAAATTTTGACATTCATGGTAGCTCAGGACTGTTTTGTATGCATCGGAAAAGAGGGTGGGCCAATAGAAGCCAGCTCTTAAGATCTTGTTTGTTGTAGTTTTCCAAAAGTGATAACCGCCACAATCTCCTTTATGAAAATCCTTATTATATATTTAGCTTCATTTTCTACCAAACAATTCAGAAGCACACCTCTAAGATCTTTCCAAAATAAAACACCATCCAGAATACAATATTTTGAAGCTTTGAGTTTCAGTGATCTAGCTTTACCTTTGGGGACTTCCAGAGGGGGATTCAAGTGCTGCAAGACATAGACAATGTTGGAATACCAAGGTGAGTACATGTTCATATAAGACATGTTAGGGCCTAGATTGACCTATGGCTGAAAGAAGGCAATCCTAGGATAACCACAAACCACGCTTAACCTGGTAGCTAACACTACCAGGTTGGGAGAGGGCTCTCTCCTTGTGAATCTCAGTCGAGATGACTAAATCAAATATGGATTTTAGGCTAGGCAGAGTAGCTCTAGCGTCTTTTGATTGATTCTTTTGGTTTTGTTGCTAGATCAAATGGAGCAGGCAACTTTGGGTCTGGGAAATGAAGTCAGGATGCAGAGTGTATATGGGGCGAGGTAGGTAGGTGATTTGGCACTTGAAATTGAGTGAAATGGTAGGTATAAGACTGGTAAGGAGCTGAGGAGAACATGCAAATATAATGTATTCTTCTCAAACAGTAGAAAACATCAAAAACTGAATGGTTTCCCAAGGCAGAGCACTGTAAACAATGTATTCAACCTATTATCTTGAAATCATTTAGCTAGAAGACATGAATTATATTGTGGCACACATAACACATGAGAGAAACTAATTACAGAAGAAGAAACTACGAAAAAACACTTTACCACAAGTATCCCATAAAAATAGCTGCAAATCCTAGTTTATTTCCTTGCCAAACTGTTGTTAAAAGTGTACAATGAAGCTCAAAGCATCCAAGACAATCCAACCTTTGCTAATCACAAGAAAAGTACATAATATAGACATCAAACCACCTATGCTAGCCATTAGGGGTCGAATCCAAGAGAAAAGGGGTTGTTACAACCATTTCCAAACAAGGAACAGGAATATAGGCAGTGGAACAACTTGCCTCTATAAGCATGGAAACTGATTCATTCACCCCCAAACCATCTCAAAATGATGAATCTACCCTCTAAGATCAATTCATTATTACATTTACATACCAAGGGATGAATTAAAATCATAAAAGCATCCATGAAGAAAGAAGAAGTTAACTTGCAGTGAAACTGGGTGAAAATGTGATTTTTGGCAAAACTAGCAAAACTAGCTCTATGCGCAGTGCCATTGTCCAGGTGCGCAATTCCTCTTTCCATCATATTTTGAAGGCCTTCCCCTTAACCAAATTGAGCCTAAGATAGCTCATTGGAAAGGTATTCCTGTCTAGTTTTTGGAACATCTTGAAGTTTTGCATTTTGAGGTAATTTCCCCCCTCAAAAATGAAATCTCCCAAGGCTGCTTCTGTGTTTCCAAAAAGTGGCAGAGAGGTCAATTTTTTGATGGTTTTTGACCTTTTGGTGACCTAGTATTTTTCCAAAATTTCTAAGATATTCTAGGTTATCTTAATTTTTCATGTTGAATCTAAATAAGCAATCCACTCTTCCAACCAGTGCCCCAGTCAAAAGCGCAGCGCCACTTAGGCCAACTTTCTATGTTTGAAAATTTAAAATTTGAAAATTGCAAAATTTTACCAAAATTTGCCCAAAATTAGCACAAGGCACCATCATCCACTACTTTGATGGGCTAGTGAGGCATCAGCTAATATTTCCAACTTGTATTGCTCCTTATTTTCCTTTAAGGCCTTCCTCAACCTAGCCTTAAGCTTCCTTATCTTTATATTGCAAATCTCGTTGCGAGCCAAATAGTGGTAGGCCATGTGGTGAAGCACCTTTTTGTACCTATTGGTCCTCTCAATCAACTTCTCTAGATGTATGTTAACCCTCTCAAGACAAATATCCCTAGGATTCTCAATTTCCTTTGCCTTTTGTCTTCTAGCTTTGCCTCTTCGCTTCCTAGTCACTTGGCATTTTTGCATTTTTGTTTTCAGTATCTCAAGCTCCATGAGATCTTGTTTATCACTCAGCTATTTGTTCTCCTGCTCCAAGAACTTGATGACGAACTTGGATCTCTCAAGGTTATCTAACAAATCTTGAAATGGAGCCTCTCTCTCTTGAATAATAATGTCTTGGACAGTTTCTTCATCTTGGTCTTCCAAGTCAATGATGCCAACTCCATCATGCGTGAAGTGATGTTGTGGCTCATCATGCTCAATGAGATCAAAATATCTTTCCTGTTCATCACTAAGATCCTTCTCTTGCTTCTTTTTCTTACCTTTACCTTTGACTTTGCTTTGCCACTTTTCCTGTACTTGTTTTGCTGAAGAAGAAGGCAAAGCCCCTTCCACACCTTGTGGAGATAACATTTGCCTATGGCCTAATGATGAAGGTGAAACCGACTCCACACCTGGTGGAGATAATACTTACCTAGCAGATGCAAAAAGTTTCCTAGTGCCACTCTGATATGTCACAAACACTGGCACTCCAACAGTTTCAATCTCTTTGAATTTTTCATGACTTGAAGGTCCACCTTCCTCATGATGCACTGAAGAAAAGATTTGTGGGCCTTTGAACATCTCATGAGAAATGAAATTCTCGCATGCCATGTTAAGAAGGTTCAGCTGATGTAGAACAATGATTTTAATCAAAGAGTAATGAAAAATGTTGTTCAACTGTTGGGGGTATGGCTTCTTCTTTACAAAAAGTGCCATCTTCTCAATATTTATGAACATGAAGTAAGGGATATTCATCATTCTTACTCTAGTGAAATGCATCAGCATTCTAATGTGGTAGGCATACAAGCAAGAGAACCTACCTTCACAAGTGAAATATTTGATAATGATTTTCATTAATGGAGCAAATTTTTCTTCCAAAAACTTGAAGGGGAACACTCTCTTCAGTTTGTTTTTGTATCTAGCCTTGATGTAAGGCTCATAGTACTCCCTTTCAATATCCTGCCCTTTGTTCCATTTTTCACCCACATTTGGAATACCTATAGCCTCTGAGATAATAGTTGGTGATAAGGTGAACATTATTCTGGCAAGGCTCATAGTACTCCCTATCAATATCCTACCCTTTGTTCCATTTTTCACCCACATTTGGAATACCTATAGCCTCTGAGATAATAGTTGGTGATAAGGTGAACGTTATTTTGGCAAGGGTTACTTCATTATCGTGCAAATGTATCACAAACAACCTTGCCAACTCATGGTGAAATTTGACTCTTTCCACCATTTCACAGAAATAAAAACATAATTGGTGTTTGAAACAAGAAATTGCAAGTGGACAAGCTTGCAACTCCCTCAAACTAGTGGGCTCCTCCCTAATAATCGTACCTCCTTTGTGAGGCTTCCTCTACTGCAATTTTCTTTCCCTGCAATTGTCACTAAGGGTGTCATCTTCAAACTCATAATCATTGTCTTTCTCCATTGTTGTTGATGGCTATGGTCCCTTGCAGTGAATGATGGAAGTCTGGATGATGAAGATGAGTATGAAGAGATTTTATAAATCAATAAATTTTTAGGGAATGGGGATGGGATTTTTAGGGTTTTTTGGGGATAATGTAAGTGGGAAAATGGGAATAGGGAAAATGTATGAGGGGAAAGGGGTTTGAGAGATAGGTGAATGGGAATGGAGATTAGTTTAGGTAAATGGTGGCAAGGAAAGAGCAAGCAAGCTATGAAGTGATTAAAGAAAACTAGAGCACCCTAGAAACTAGGGTTTCAACTTCAAAGATGCTAACAAACCAATTCTAGCAACCAAACCCTAGTTCATATGATATGGTGATTGATACTTACTTCCAAGAAGGTGGAATGAGTAATTTTGAGGGAAATCAGCAAGTGTGAATGTTGTTGGACAAGCTGTAGCTTGACTGCACAGGTGTGTAGCACTCCACATGGGTGTGCAGTGCCTGTGTATTTTTCCACTGTCGAAACTTCCCAAGAGCGCAACACCACCAGGTGCGCAGTGTCAACCTTATGTGCGCAACACCGGTCAGAAACTCTCCAAAAATGCAAAAATCGCCTCCTTTGTTCAATGACACTTCAAAATCGCATTTACTCTCCTTTGGCACTTTAACTTCATAACGAAATTATTCAAAAGTATGGGCTTTATATATCTCTTCACTTTTTTATTTTTGATGGCGAAAACCCACTTTCAAATTTCTATTTACTTTTTCAAATACTCTATTTTTTGGATGCTTAACTTTTTGCTTTGATAGGTTGACTGATGCTCATATTATTGACTTTTGCAGTGGCATGTACTTGGCAATGTCACCGGGTGACAAGGAGTAGCATGGAAACATTTATTACATATAGGAACACTAAAATTACATCAAGTTTAAACATAAAGCACAAATGCTCTATTTTCACCTCAAAACTAGTTTTGAGGTGAGAACTTCATTATTGCTTACAAATTTAAAAATTTATGAATTTCTGGTGATTATTATCATCCTCATGTGTCTGCTGACCATTATTGGCAAAAATCACTAAAATTGACCATGGTGAAAAACCCTAAGACCTAATGAGACTGAAAATCTATGCAATTAATGAAATAAACTAAAAATGAGCATAAACCATTAATTGAAAGGTCTGAAAGGTCAGCAAGTACATGTCATGAGGGAAAAACTGAAATGAACCCAACCATCAGCAGATCCATGACCTAATGGAATGAAACCTCATTAGAATGGGACTCCTAATATGAAATGCAAAAGAGTAAATTTTGATCACTGATGGCAGTGTGAAGACACTAACACTAACATTGGCTCCAATGGGGATGGTAGCTCCTTGGAGGTGCCAAGAACCATAGATCTCTGGGAACATGTAGACTAGTGCCTCGTCCATTGGGCAATACGGTCAAGACACTCCAAAAACTGAAATTGACACTATGAAAACTGACTCAAGACTCAAAATGACTCAAGACTCAAAGACTGATTTAAGTACACAAACTGATACAAATCACTCAACTTTATAGCCTTCACCTCAGGCCCCAAGCTGAAATGATTGTGTATCTTTGAAAACTTGCAATGAAAAAGGAAAATGGTATATACATTGGTCACATCGTGATTTCAGAAATCACCTTAAAAGAAGTAGCGTTTCAGGAGCCTACCATTGACTGGTCCTCCTGAACAATCTTGTCCCTCCATATCCTTGACCAAAAATGCATTTTGTCCTCTATATGTAGCAATATTATAGGGTCCCTTCCATAAGTTTTCAAACTTACCATTCTTACCCTTATCTGCATTCCTAGAATCCCACCGCAATACTACATCCTCAAGCTCGAACTTATCCGCTTTTGTTTTCCGGTCATAAATATTCTTGATTTTCTCCTGCAATATGAAAGTATTTTGGAGTACTTCCTCCATTGTCTACTGTAAATGGATCATCTAATTTATTCTCCACTGAAAATCATCTTCCTCACTAGCAACCTCCTTTAAAATTTTCACAACTGGAACCGCAAGAGATGATAGAAAAATTGTATCGATGCCATAAACTAGTTCAAATGGAGACATACCTATGGAATTCTTTTGGCTCACTCTGTCAGCCCATAAGGAATTAACTAACTTTGCATGCCAACATTTCTTATTTCTAGCTGCTTTTTGATGATGTTCACCAATGACTTATTGGATGATTTGGCCAAACCATTTCCCTACAGGTAATATGTTGTAGAATGTCCCAAAGTAATCTTATACTTACTATAAAAATCAATCATCTTCTTGGATTTGAATGCAGTTGCATTATCTCTAATGACTTTGTTAGGACAACCAAAATGAGACAAAAAAATTTATTCCAGGAATTGAATGATTACCTTATATGTGGCTTGTCTGGTCAGAATTGCTTCAATCTAATTGGTAAAGTAAACTGTTGCTATTAAGATCCATTTGTGTGGTGCCGATGAGGTTGGATGGATTTCCCCAAAATAATCGAGTCCCCACTAATGAAAAGGTGCATTGACATCAACTAGTTTTAGAGGAAGAGGCAACAATTTCCTTTTACCTTGAAAAACATGACATTCATGGCAGCTCATGACAGTTTTGTACACATCTGAAAATAAGGCTAGCCAATAATAACGTGCTGTCAATATATTGTTTGTTGTTGTCTTCCAGAACAAGTGACCACCACAATCACCCATGTGAAAGTCACTCATCACCTGTTGGGCTTCATCTTCAATTAAACATTTCAGCAAAACACCTCTTGGATCTTCCAATAAAGAGCACTATTCAAAATGCAAAATTTAGCATCTTTAAGTTTCAATGATCTACCTTTATTCTTTGTCATCCCTGGAGGTGGAGAAAGGTGCTAAAGTACATACATGATATCTAAATAACATTGTGATTGAAGGAACATTTCAGACACTTGAATTAGGGATCTTTCTTCATGGCTGCGATAAGATTTATATCTAATGCATGCAGATTTGATTCCACCATCAACTGTGCCAGGCCTTGTCCTTTGATCAGTTCTGTAGTTTTGATCTCCAAATCGTACTCTAACATTGTTGCAATCCATTTTCCCCACCTTCCATCTGGATCGGTTTGTACTAGCACATCCTTAACTGCTGTGTTTGGAACATATGCCAAGATGTGTGAGTGCAGAATATACACTCTGAAGTCCTTCAAAACTTTGACAAGAGCAAGAGCCTGTTTCTCAATTATGTTGTACCACAAATAAGCATCTCTAATGGTCCAGCTAAAAAATGCAATGGTCTTTTCTAGCTGATCTCTCTTTTGCATTAAAACCATTGCCATGGTATGCTTGGATGCAAATGAAAATAAAATGAAATATTGTGTATAATCTGGACTAATCAAAACCGAAGTTGTAGATAAAGCATACATTACCAGATTAAATGATTTTATAGCATCCTCCATCCATTTTACCACATTTTCCTTCTTCAACATATTAGTAATTTCTCTCAAATACTCAGCAAGATTAGGTACAAATCTTCGTAAGAAATTCATCTTACTGTTAAATGCTTTATCTCTTTTTTGTTCCTTGGAAAATCAATCTGCTGATTTCCTTCTACCCTTGATGGATCAATGCAAATTCTTTCCTTTGAGATGATAGGACCAAGCAGCTTCCCTTCATCCATGGCAAAGAGACTTTTCTTTGGATTGAGTGATATCCCAAATTTTCTACATCGCTGAAACACAATCCTCAAATGGTAAAGATGCTCATCATCCGATCCTGAAAACAATGTCAAATCATTAAATATACAACCAGAAATACATCCTTTTCATTAGAAAAAGTGATGTCCATTGCACGCTGAAATGTTACTCTGGCATTTTTCAAACCAAATGGAATTTTAGCATAATGAAATGTTTCCCAAGGGGTGGTGAATGCAGTCTTATCTCAATCATCTTCATGCACTAGAATTTGATTATACCCGGAATATCCAACGAGCAGTGATATATGTGATGCTCCAACCACTCTCTGGAGGATGTGATCCATATTCGGTAGCGGGTAATTATCCTTCAATGATACTTTATTTAGATTCGGGAAATCAATACACAATCTGATCTCCCCGATCTTCTTTCTTACAGGAACAAGAATTGAAATCCAATCTGAAAATCTGATTGGGACATTATACCAGCCTTGTACAATCTGTTTACCTCTTTTTCGATTGAAGGAAGCAACTTGCGATTGATTCTTCTCAGCTTCTAATGGAATGGCTTTTGATTCGGCTTGGTGGGAATAGTGTGTTGAATTATGTCTTTGTTATACACCTTTAAATTTGAATAATCCCAAGCAAACACATCAACAAATTTAGACAACAATTTCGCATATTTAGACTTTACCTCAGGTGACAATGTTTGGGACAACTTCACAAACTTGGGCTTATCTACTATTCCAAGATTCACATCCTCAACACCTTTGTCTGCAGGCACTAAGATTGGATTTCTATCCACATCATCCTAATAGAAAAGTTCTTCTAAAGGTATGAGACCTTTAGGAATGACATTGTCCTTCAACTGCAATACTTCCATCTGATTCGCCTCAATTTCTGATTCATCGGTATCATAGTCAACATCTATGGATGCATATTTGTAGCTTCCTTCATTATGAAAAAAGGCATTGATCTCCTTATCATACCTTAAATTGTTTGGAACAGTGGGGCGATGTTTGACATGGATCTCAAATTTGTTGTTGGAATTCATCGAAATCTTCAAATTACTTGCAGCAGTGGCAAGTGAATCTGCAATAACATTTTGAGCACGAGGTACTGCTGTCAAGGTATAATCTTGAAATATTATTAAGATATCTAAAATTGCATTTCAGTAGGCTCACATCCTTGGATGTTTACCTTGATATTCACCCTTGACTTGCTTGATTATCAGCACTGAGTCCCCATAGACTGATATCCTTTTTGCATTCAGCTTTTTGAGAATTTTCAAACTTGTAATAAGCACTTCATATCGGCTTCATTGTTAGAACATTCAAAGGCCAATTTATATGAAAAAATTTTGACATTACTAGGGACTTTATTTGGCTGGAAAATAGGGCTGCAAATCCAAATCCCTATGCCAGCACCAACCTTAGCCACAGCTGCATCAAAATCCATGCTCCATAGACCTGCTTCTTCTTCTAAATGCTGAAATTTTGTTTCTTTCTCTTGCTTACTTTGACTAGCCTCTTCAATTTTCTATTGTTCGTTGTCTTTTTGTTGTTGCCGGTATGTGGACTGCTAAGAGGTACTTGCAATTTCGTGTCCCTCTTGATCTAGGACTGCTCTAAAATTTTCTAAAATCTCTGGCACATCTTCTACTTCAACTAACTGACTATCAACATCATTCAAACTGTTATCCGAATATAATACAAATGACTCTAAATCTGTATGTACAACATTAATTGGATGATTAAGCAGTTTATCCTTGCTTGTAAACATGTACTTCATTTTCTTCTCCCTGTATACTTTTCTCAATTAGACAAACACGGGAATAGTAGGATAGGAGAAATCTAGTTGTAAAGTCCCTTTAAGCTTTGCACCCCATGATCTGGACAAAAGCATACCAAACCGTGGTGGGATGTCTGCAACAACCACATCCATGAGAACGCTCTTGTCTGGGATTTGGCCTAAAGACACCACTAAGTCTTTGATGAGACCAATACAACAGACCCTATCGGAATCAAATGAATACAAGTCATGATATTTTTGAGTAATGTCAAGGCCCAATTTCTCCATAATGGCTTTTCGCATTAGATTATGGGAAGCTCTGGAATCAAACATGGCGTTGTGAAGGACATACTCATGCAGTCTAAGGCTGATATAAAATGGAAGAACGTCACTATATTCAGACTGACCTTCTAATGCAGGGCCAAAAATGAGCTCAGGGTGATCATTTTCTACATTAACCATATCAGATAAATGATCTATGTGTAAAATTTTGGACACTTGATGTTTATAGCTACTGTTCTTCATCAATTCAGTCAAAGGAATTGAAAATTTTAATTTAGCAATCTCATTATCTAAACTAAAAGATGAAACTTTATCAACCTCTTTGACTAGAAGGTCCTTCTTTTTGACTTTCTCTTTTGCTGCACTTTTCTGATTGTTCTTTTCATTTGCAATGTTGTTTGCAGAAGGTCCTTTGCTGGAAGTGGGATCAGCAGGCTCTTTTCCTTTCTTCTGAATGTTTGAGGAGTCATTTTTGGATTGTGCTTCCTTTCTCTTTTGAACTGGACTACCTAGTACATCTCTGCTTCTCAATGAGTATAGTTTCTACTGTCCTATTAATGCATTCATGTATCCTCGCTGATAATCATCCGAATCATCCTCCAACACTACTTAATTTGCTAGTATGTAATCTTCATCCTTTTGAGCATCAAGGACCTCTGAATATTCTTCATCTTCTGTGAGAAAAATGGGCAAACCATCAGCAATAAATAAATGAATCGCTTCTACCACCGGATCATCAACATCATCCTCATCCTCAATTCCATGCACATAGTTTTGTTGCAAAGGAGTTATGACTTATTGTTGTTGTGCCGATTGATCTTGTGTCTTTTGCTCCCTTTGTTTAATCATGAATTGAGGTTTTTGTTGCCCTTTGAAGTTGGGATTTCTGATCATTGTTTCAATCTTATCTGCAATTGTGAACCGGTCAAACATTTTCTCTATTTTCCAGAGTATATTATCTGCCTTAACATCTGAGGAAGAAGCTTCTTCCTTTATGGTTACCTTCTTTTCAGTTTTCATCCTTGCTCTCTTGGCCAACAAATTTGCCTCTACACTCACAGTGTTCTTCTGCATATCCTCAACTGTAGTAGGATACCTTTCCCGCAACTGATATTCCATATCAGGATCGAAGCCGTGTGGAAATTTGATCAATGCTAACCGCATCGATGGTTTAATGTCAGTTGGAATTGCATTATAAACCACATTGAACCTTACACGGTAATCTTGGACACTTTCACCCACATTCCTTTTGATATTTTCATACTCAGATAGAATTTGGAGAGGGTTTTTCTTTACCTCCCATCGATCCAAAAATTGTCTATGGAGAACTGGCAAAGTATTGATAGATGCCGTTGGTAATGCTCTGAACCACTTTCGAACCTCACCTCCAAAGCTCTGTACGAATAATCTCATGGACACATTTTCTACATCTACCTCATGAAGGTCAAAGAAGCCATTCATCCTGTCAACATGTTGGTACGCTGATACTTTGAGTAGCATCAAAAAGAGGGATCTTACATTGGTAATCAACGGGCATAGCATCTAGATTTTGAGGCAGAACAAGGGGTACATATTGAGCAACAATGGCTTGAGGTGGATTTGAAACTGATGTTGGGGTAACTGGGGGAGTTGAGACAATAATGGGAGTTGATGTAACAGAAGTGATGGATGTTTGAGGGGTAATGATAGGCTGATGAGGGAGTGTAGGTATGAATGGAGACGATAGAAGATTCTCTGAAATATAACGAAATGATAATGAGGCAAAAGATGTTGAAGTCGAATGAGAGATTTCATGAATTCTATCAGTCCTGAGGGAAGATGACTGAGGAGAGTTTTGAAGATTACAGTTAGCTAGCAATTTGGCCCGTTGGATTTCAAGCTCTTTGGTGAATTCAAGATCTGAGACTATGTCTAGCAATTCACTATCAGATGTGGTTCTAAACAGAGAGAGACTAAAGTACTTGTCGAAAGGGAGATCTTCAAGGAACCGCCACTCCACAGGGCATGAATGGGATCTGAAAACCGTTCTTGGACTTAGTGAACTTTCTTGTCTAATTATTTGCAGAATGAGATTAGGATTTTCAAATACGGGAGGAGGATCAGGATCGGGATTGGACCTGGTGTATCTTCTTGAAGCCAGTGTGTTCAAAATTCTCAAGATTTGTTAAATTACTTCACAACTTTTCACTTTTCAGCCTAATGAATTCTAAACTTATCATCCAAAAGTTCAGAACTTCTCAATAGTATTGGGGTGATTTGTCTTTCTTCCCCATTATGGTCGCCACTATGTTAGAGCCTATATTGACCTCAACCTGAAAGAAGGCAATCCTAGGATAACCACAAACCACGCTTAACCTGCTACATAGCCCTACCAGGTCAGGAGAGGGCTCTCTCCTTGTGAATCTTAGTCGAGATGACTGAATCAAATATGGATTTTAGGCTAGGTATAGTATCTCTAGGGTTTTTTGATTGATTTTGTTGGTTTTGTTGCTAGATCAAATGGAGAAGGCAGCTTTGGGTCCAGGAAATGAAGTCAGGATGCAGGGTGTTCTATGGGGTGAGGTAGGTAGGTGTTTTGGAACTTGAAATTGAGTGAAATGGTGGGTCTAAGACTGGTGAGGAGCTAAGGAGAACATGGAAAGATCATGTATTCTTCTCAAATAGTAGAAAACATCAAAAACTAAATAGTTTCCCAAGGCAGAGCACTGCAAACAATGTATTCAACCCATTATCTAGATATCATTCAGCTAGAAGACATGAATTAGATTGTGGCACACATAATGTTTCCGGGAAAAATAGTGTCTTTTCGATCTGCTAGTCCCACTAAGACAGGTAGCTATCTTAGAAACAAATAATCAAACATGGAAAATTTTAGGGGCTAATGTTCGCCCAGTGGGCTAATTTTCCATGATTTTTCCAAAAAACGATTCGCCAATTTCCAATTTTTATAAAAGATGATTCGCCCAAATTTTAGAATATAAAATTATTTTACCTTAAAAATTGCCAACATTATATAGTGGCTATATGATAAATCATTATAAACTTGAATAATTTTACAAATATATCATTGAAAAATTTATAGTTTGCATATTAGGGATTAGTGAGATTCGCCAATGTTTCTAAACTTCAAGAAAAATTTTCATCCTTAAAATTTTCCTTGTAATCAAAGTAACTTGTGATTTCCTTTATGTATGATAGATAAGAGAGAAGCAGAGAGCACCAACCTGAATCTTTCGCTTGTCTCCTTGCTTGTTTCCTCTCTCCCTTGATAGAGCTTGCCACTCCTTTCCTACTTGTCCCACTTTAGAGAATACCTGTAGAGGAAAAGCAACAAAACACCATCAAAGCATAGAGATCTATAATACTATAAACAATGTAGAATCAGAAATACTTTAACCATACAATTGCATTCACAAATAGCAAGATTCACAAATACGCAAGTATATGGTGGAAAACTCAAATAACTTTACTGATAGTAGAAGAGAGGATTATAACCCAGCTGTCTGATCTAGCATCATCCTCCCAGCATGAAAGCCCTCTTCACCTCATGAAAAGCAAGGTCACCCAACAATACAATATCTCAAAAAGAAACCAGCAGCACTTCCCTACAAATTACAAAATTCTAGCCTTCTAGATCTCTCAGATGAGGGATCCATTTATAGATATTTGGAGAGGGGTGAGTCAGCCTTTGGGTTTTTGATTAGTGTCATTTCATTGGTAGTTCTTGGTTCCACTTGGAGATTTCATGATCTCTTACACATCCCTAGGTGAATTTAGAGAGGCAAGTGTCATATGAGAAGTTTCTAGAAGATTCTCTAAGTTTCCACTTAGCAAAATCTCTCTGCCATTTGTCTACTCTGACCCATTGCACCCCACAGAAGGCCCTTTCAGTATGCATCGCACCTGGCTAGTGTAGCAGCCAGTATGCATCGCACCCTAAGCATGGAGTTGTATGTATGGTTCACTTTTGGCCAATTCTGAGTAGTTTTTCAGGTGGAACTTATTGGAAATGATGTAATCAGTTGACCATGATCCTTTAGGGTGTGAAACAACACTTTTAAGGGTTTAAGAGCCCTTGGTTTATCGACATATGTGATTGGGGTTGCAGTGCCCAAATATGTCTATAACAGTTGCCCCCTAAAGCATGAGGTCATAAATCTTTTGATGTCACGTGAAATGCTTTATCATGAGGATATAAGGTCTTCAAACTGGAAGGTGACTTGTTTAAAATACAATACAATACATTATCTTTATATTATTTTCATGATCTAGCTGAGGCAGGCATTCCCATGCTCAGCTTTATAAATTCATTTTCATACACATAGGCTAGACAATCGTCCATTGTTGCAGACTGGTGATTCTTGTAGAGCCATCATCCCTTAGCTTGGATGATCATCTGTGTAGCTATGGTGTACATTTGATGTCTTTATTTTCCTAAATATATCGTATCCTGGGTGGATGAAACTAGATGCGAGGTCTTCAAACTCGTTCAATCTTTGCCCGATGTACAATGTGAAAAGATGTTCTGAAGTCGAACATGGAAAGACATCGCCTGATTACCAGCCAATGATGTAAGTTGTTAACGGGCACGAGAGGAATCACCGATAACGATAATGACCCTAAAGGTACTATAGTACAATTCACTTGGTGTGAATATATGAGTCGATGTTGAACACCATGCAAAATCTTTCGATCGAAGGCCATTTATGTAAACCTGTCGCCGAAAGTGAGAAACTTGCCATTGAGACATGCAAGCTTCAAAGTACTGAAAGGGTTGTTTCTAAGTCAACTTCTTGGATAATGAGCTGATGTCGACAAGAAGTGACTCATC
>APFE031038565.1:0-73665 GCA_000404065.3 Pinus taeda
ATAGATAGTAAGCTTGACAGGACTATATCTTCATTATGTACCATATATCACTCCAATTGGGGTTGGAAATTGAATCAATGACTTTATATCAAGAAATGTATTAACAAAGCACGAGATCACTGTCTATCCAAGACCTGTTATATCATTTAATTCATACTAGAATTGAATGGATAACTTCATATCAAGAAATATTTTAACAAAACACCCCATCACTATTTATTCAAAACCCATTAAACCATTTAATTCATATTATGATAAATCCGTAATTAAATTAAAATTTCAAAAAAAATTATACTATCCACGTAAAAATTATTTCAAAATTTTCAAAAAACAAAAAGAAAGGGACCATTTTGACTATCTAAATTTAAATATGGCTCCTTACATCCAGAAATTATCATCTCTCGTGGAAAATCTTGTAACTGAATTCCAAGGAAAAACATAAAAGTTGCTCATTAGGTGTACGCACGGCGATGCATTCGTTGTAGTCATCATCGATGGCCATGGCGTCGGCAACACCGATCTCTGCCCTGTACCTTCTGTCCACGTTACAACTAGACGTACGACAGAGACCAGTCCTTTTTATTTTAAATTCTTTTCGAATTGTCAAATCTGCTCATTAATAGCGACCGTCCTCTTTGGCGTTTCTATCCAACAGACCAGTAAGGTCGCTGTTGGGCAAATCCTATTTCCAACTCCATTGCAATATAAATGCTTCTGACATGCAAGGGGAATAGGGGTTGCTTTGCTACTAACATGCCAAAGTCAACTTTGAGAGAAATATAAATGCAAGGCAACTCCTATTCCCCCTGCATATCAGACTGCATTTATATTGCAGTGGAGTTGGAAATAGGAATCGCCTGTTGTGTTTGGGGCAGCAAGCTTTCACTTCCAAGGATGCCATGCACTTAGACGCCTAGGTAACTCCCCCCCTCTTAACATAATCAAGACTCTTCTTGTTAAATGATTATCTATCTTAATATATCTTTCTCCAATAACATTTTTAGTTAATGTAAATTCTGCTCATTAATAGCGACCGTCCTCTTTGGCGTTTCTAGCCAACAGACCAGTAAGGTCGCTGTTGTGTTTGGGGCAGCAAGCTTTCACTTCCAAGGATGCCATGCACTTAGACGCCTAGGTAACTCCCCCCCTCCTAACATAATCAAGACTCTTCTTGTTAAATGATTATCTATCTTAATATATCTTTCTCCAATAACATTTTTAGTTAATGTAAATTCTGCTCATTAATAGCGACCGTCCTCTTTGGCGTTTCTAGCCAACAGACCAGTAAGGTCGCTGTTGTGTTTGGGGCAGCAAGCTTTCACTTCCAAGGATGCCATGCACTTAGACGCCTAGGTAACTCCCCCCCTCCTAACATAATCAAGACTCTTCTTGTTAAATGATTATCTATCTTAATATATCTTTCTCCAATAACATTTTTAGTTAATGTAAATTCTAAATTATTGCTAAAAATTTTAGTTATGCTAAATTATAAATTAGCGGTTAGATCTTATTGCTTTTTGAAAGTTGAGTACGGAATTGAGAAGCTTAAAAAATGACAAAAATAGGAGTTGTTATATAGGTTCGTTGTAATTATCTATAACTTATTTCATAAAATTATTTATGAATAATTTTGTGTTTCAAATAGAATGGAGAATAATTTTGTGTTTCAAATGGAATAGAGTGGGAGAGGAATAGAGAATAATTTTGTGTTCCATAGGGAGATTTACATCAAGTTTATTTTAGTCTTAGGATCATTTTAATTTTTTTTTAGATATGATACATTTTATTTAGAGTTTATCTCTATACAAAGTTATAGTATAGTTGATTTTGGGCTCAATTACTTTGCATTGATAACTAGAGTTGCCATAAAGTTCACCACGACAAGTAGAAGGTGATATGCCAACATTTTGGTCATAATAAGGTGTGGTTTTCATGTAATAACCATAACCTATCATCTTTGGTATAAAGACTTTTATGGCACCCAATGAGAACGTTTGTTGTGCTCCCTTTATCTCACTCTCTGGATCCACATTGCTTTAAGTGTAAATTAAAACAAGAATTTGGGCAACTCCAAAGGGCCACTTGATCTAGTGAAAACATAGCAAAGTCGACATTTGCATTGGCATCCCAAGCAACATTAATCATATTAGGAGGACAAAGCCTATTAGGTTCTAGACACGCTTGGAAGCCTCTGTGACTATTAACACTTATTACCCTAGAGTAGAGAGTGAGGCATAACCATGTGCCAATGAACCCCAACAAACAATCAATAACTCATGGATAATATCTACATAGCAAAGTCGACATTTGCATTGGCATCCCGAGCAACATTAATCATATTAGGAGGACAAAGCCTATTAGGTTCTAGACACGCTTGGAAGCCTCTATGACTATTAACACTTATTACCCTAGAGTAGAGAGTGAGGCATAACCATGTGCCAATGAACCCCAAAAAACAATACCTGGAGTAGAGTAGAGAGAGAAGCATAACCATGTGCCAATGAACCCCAACAAACAATCAATAACTCATGGATAATATCTACAGTGCTTAAAGAAATGCAATATTAAGCATAATTCTCAATTTTGAGTCGTAAAGTTGAAGCATTCATGTTAGAGGCAAAAACCAATGTAATGGAAGTAATTGTCTAGATTTTTTAACTTTTTAGGAGAGCTTTTGGTATCCATACTTTCCCTATCACGTCATTATAAATAAATGAAAATTGAAATCTAGTTTCTCATAATCGATAGCTAGTGTGAGAGAGGGATAGCTAGAGAGGGATAGCTAGAGAGGGATAGCTAGTGTTGGATAGCTAGTGTGAGAGAGGGGTGTTATTTTTGTCTGAAATGTAGTTGTGCAAAGAGTAGCAAGGTGCATATACAATCCAAGCCCACTATGATATCGATGTTTTAATATGGGTAATGCTTACATATTGATATGCTACCTTTTTATATATAATATGTACTTTTATATATATATATATATATATATATATAAAAACAATATCAATAAATGCTCTTTCTTTGCAAAGTATAAATAATATATATTTGTGAGAGAGAAATTTGATATATATATATATATGATACTTATATAGAAAAACTATTACAATACAAGTATAAATATATTAACAAAAATCAAACTTATATTTTTACACATGTAGCTGACTGAAGCACGGATGATGCAAATCCTTGATTGCTATTATGAAGCGCTCCTCCTCCTCTCCAACGTAAACGACCAAGCAATCCTCTCGGAGCTCCATTTCTGCGGCAGATCTTCCGTTTTGACAGCTGCTCAATCGAAGGCCCGGATTCCATATTGAAGGGCGGCAGAGTTATTGATCACTGAAACAGAAACAGAGGGCGCAAACTTGTTATTCACTGAAACAGAAACTGAGGGAGATGAAAAAAACCTTATCATCTGCCTCTGCCTTCTAATAATCTCAATGTAAGAACACAAATTCTCTGTTGCCCAAGTTTGTGCCATTGCAGTTTTTTTATAGCCAAACCCTACCGAGTGAAGCATTGAATGACTTGACCAAAAATGGAGATAAAAAGTTGAATAACGCCATGTGTGTGGCCACTTTGTCGGTCGAAATATTTGCATGCAAGACACGCCCGTAATGTGCGCTACGCTGGACATGTTTAGCTGAGTTGGCAACAAGGACAGCCCGGACAGTAGATAAGAAATGAGACTGCATGATCGCGACCAGGGATCAAAATTGAACACGTCAGAGCCCTTCAAAGGGTCTTTGGCACGTCAGAGAAGTGGGCAGAAAATTTTACGAGTCAAAAAAAATTTAAAAATTGATTTTGTTCATTTAAAAAAAAATAAATTGGAATAATATCTTAAAAATTTTTAAGAAGTGTTGTCAAATTGTCAACCTTTTTTGAAATTTCATTTTTTCTGAAACTAGAATTTTAGTAATGTTGAATTTGTAAATTTATTTTCATGTTAAAACTTAAATCCCATTTCAGAAACTCTCATTTCAAAAACAACAGTTTCCTTTTGAGTTGTTTTTTTTTAATTGTGCATATGATGTAAGTTCTTATTAATTATTATGTCACAGTTACCTTTTGATACCATTACATTTGGCAGTTTTTGAGTTGCTCCCATTTCAAAAACAACAGTTTCTTTTTGAGTTGTTTTTTCTAATTGTGCATATGATGGAAGTTCTTATTAATTATTATGTCACAATTACACTTTGATACCATTACATTTGGTAGTTTCAATTGAGAGCGACTAGATGTGCACGATTTATGCTTGGAGAGAAGCGCATTCAACAGGGTTCCTAACATACTGGATTTGATTTGTTTACGGATTCCCAATTCCTGGTATGTTTTCATATTAAAAAAGGAGATACCAAAAAAATATACACCTTTGTACACTCTTTTGTTGAATCCTAAACCTGTTTAGAATTTTACTGAATTTTTTCATTCATGCAATAAACTTAAATTTGATTGAGCTACTTGTATATTGGCTTGAACGTTCTGGTCACAAAAATTTCCTACAAAATTAATCCTTATCTGAACTGGAGCAGGAATATAGGTCTCATGTTTATCCATTAATGGTAAATGCATCCGATATATTAGTTGCGGCTCATATCAGACCTGCCTTATACACAACATCCATGGGGTTGTTGTTCCACCATTCTCCTGTGAAAAAATAAAAAGAAATTTGAAAATAATTTACAGTTGTCAATTGAATTGCTCTTTTTTTTTATGCTTCTCATTATAGAAGTGTGACCTGAATATGTGCCCTTCTAAATGAAATTAAGACCTACCCTTCAAATTTGATCACTGATCGCGACACTTCGCTAGATTGCGCGTGCTCCATTTGGACAGATATTTTGTGTATTTTCATTTTCGGGAGCAGTCACTTTTTTGACTTCTCTGGTTGGAATCTTGCCACTTGCATGTTGAGTGTTTTGCGAGAATGTTTAGTCGCAACTCGCATGTTGAGTGTTTTGTGAGATCTTGAAACTTTGCATGTTACCGTGCTTTATGGCAATGTTTGGTCGTTTAAAAGGTTAAATTTAATAATCTAAAATTTTGATAAATATATAAATTTAATTGTATATATAAAATGAATATATTAGATTTGGTTATTATGAAGATTAAAAGCCATTTATAAAATTTAATAAAAATTATATTTTTATTTTTAAAATATTATTCTTAATTATATATTTCATATTTATAAAATTAAAAAAAAAATTAATATAAATATGATAAGATTTTTAATTATAGAGATTTATTCTATTTTATAGTACAATTTTAACTAGTAAATGTTTGTTATATTACCATGGTTTAACTTTGTTATAATATTATGAGCCAATATCATGATTTGTTAATACTACATGTTTGAAAAATCATAACTCATATTCATTTAACACATATTTATATGGCATTTTTTAATTAATAGATTTAATTAAATTGGTAAAAAGAGCATTACTATTTTTAAGATAAATCTCAATTTTTGTTTTGTGATTACTACTAAAATATTTTGTGGAGGTTAAATTTATATGATCCACCTAGCTATAATTTTTTAAATGTTCACTTAATAATTATATTTTTAGATATTTTATTTTTGATATTAAAAGATTGAGGAATTTATTTTGAAATATTAAAATATAGAGTATATAATAATTTTTTAAATCATTAAATAATAATATATATTTAACTATGTGTGTTTTTCTATTTTAGGTTATCTAAAAATCTAATTTAAATTTTGGAAAAATGTACTTCTAAAATTTTAATATATAAAGTTTAAATATAAAATATATACTAGTTATAAATTATTATTGTATTCTTTTTTAGATTTTTATGTTCGAATGGAAATGTTGTATATATATTTATATATAACACTTATCTTATTAACTAAATTATCATTTTATTTTGAATAATTTTTATTAATTAAACAACAAAAAATTAATATATGAGTTAAATATATATACATTTGAAAAAAAATATGATAAGATTCTTGACCATGGAGATTCACTAACTCTTTGCCATTGAGAACGTTAACCTATAAATAGGCTCTACCAAAATAACATTAGTCAATACAATAACTTATAAATACACATGCTCAAAAAAACATAGCTCATTTTGAAATCTATCTCAAAGGTAGTTATGTCATTTTTGCTTTTCAATTTATATAAAGAAAATTGTTATATATATATATATATAGTAGGCAGGGCAATGCTTAGCATGTAGAAGTGATCGAACATATTTCACTATCTAGGCACCTTACTTTATAAAGTGAATTTAACTTTATGAAGTTAGTTCATTTCAATGATTTAAATGGGCCCAATGTGAAATTAAGTCATGTTGAGATTAATCTCAGCATTGAGATTTAGGTTTTAGGGATTTTGATATGCGTGTGTGTGTGTGTGTGTATATATATATATATAATATATATATATATAATCATGCAACTTAGAGATCAAATTTTCAGAGATGTTAAGAGTATTAGTATTCAAATTTCTCTATTTTTGTAGCTTGAGATGGAAACATTGCTATTTTGTATTGTTCTTCTAGATTGTTATCTTAAAATATGTTCTCAAAGGAAGCTTTAATTCTCAAGGAATTTACAATCAGAATTTAGTATTATGTATAGTTATGCATGCCTTCACCACTCTTCTTATGTCGCATTTATAGTGCAGTAACTTGTACAACTCTTAATAGACTATTTGCATTTCTTTCTTTATCGCGCAAGTCAACTGAATTCTAGTAATTTTTTTTATTAGAAAGAGTTTTGTATAGTAGTTTCTAATTAACCCTTCTATTGATGGTGTTGGACCTGCCAACATTCACGGGATCTCCCTGATATGAAGTCCCAACTAGACCTCACACCATTTGGAGTAGGAGTCCCTGCAATCGGTGGTAATGTTATGCCTTGACTATGAAAAGACAAAGAGTGAAGTACGGTAACTTTAGTGAGAGAAACTGTGTGACCCTACAGAAAGCCAAGTGCGATACATGAAGGTTCCAACACATGAAGAGGAAAGGAAGTGTGTGCCTTGGAAGTCTGTCATAGTACACAACTTGAAAGGAATACATGATCATAATGAAATCACAAGATAATATGCGAAATAGTCCACAAGATAATAGAGATGAATTAATACAACACCACACATTAAACAAGATTCATAAAAATGCAAAATAAATAGTTGATAAGCATACACGAAGTTAAATAACTTACATTGCAAATACAACAAGAATAGTCATACTATATTCAAAACATATGCATAAAAGTGTGTTGGCTCTAAGTTTTATTATAAGCGAATTTTCCATTAATACATACACCATTGACGGACCACTAGCCCCAATAGTGGAACCTTAAAGTCAAGAACACATGCTCCTCCAAAGAAGTGTACTCGTTCTATGCCACAAAGAAGCCAAGGCTCTCACAATACTCCCAGGCTCCTTCTAAGCCTAAGCCTAGCCAAAATCTTACCTCCCAAAACACCTTTACATGAGTTATGAGGTCCTACTTATAACAAGAGGGGGTGACTCTTTAACTCCTCTTTGTGGATTTTGGACTACCCTTATGACTCTTCAACTTCTTTACAAAATAACTCATAAATTACATCATGACTCTTCACATTCCAATATTGACACTTGGAATTCAACTTTACTAGTAATATTACATTTTGCACTCATACCCATATAAGAAAAAATAGGGTATAAACAAATCGACACCCTAACAAGACAAAAAACTATGATGATTGAATTTGGTGAAACTGTAGCTCAATAACTTCCCCTGATTCTTATCGGTCACATATTGGTTCCAAGCTTGCTAATGCAAGATGACATGCCCGAACTACATGATGGTGTCTAGTTGGAAGTGGACTCTAACCTCCATGGAATCTAGGTACAATGTTTAGGAACCAGTTTCTACTTCCCTCTGAAGCCTTATCAACATTGTCTGCTCTTAGATAGAACCACCAACATAGTTGTGCAGGTTTTGTCTATTCACCTCCAAGTCCTCCTTGGTGGTAATCTGTTTCAACTACTCCAAGTATTCCTCTACCTCCTTTCTAACCTGCTTCCTGGGTTTGGCTTTGGTGGGCGAGCCAATATATGGGATCTTGTGTGCCTTCACTAAGACATCCAAACTACTGAACAACCATACATACGAGGCCTGAATGTTACCAATAAATGAGGTGAGTTGCTTGTTGTTCTAAATCAATATTCGAACTCTCGCTCTCTCTAGCTCTACCTATGGCTTCATTTTCTTCCCCAAGTCAAGCAATGCCCCTTTGTATCACATTGTCCATTCTTGCACATAGGTAATGATAGCTTGTTCCTAAGAGTTTTAGAAAAATATTTTCTCTATTGTTATAGGCCATGCATACAGACAACTACTTTATGTACGGTCACAAACTCCTCATAGAGGTTCCACATGGTTTCTCCAAGTGTTGATACTTCAGCAAGTATCGTTTTTCTCATCTCCTCCAAGTAGACCAGTGAAAAATTGTGTTCAGTGTTGTCATGTGGATTTGTTCTGCCCCTTTCTTAGGATACTATAAGTTATGTGCCAATTTCTCATTCTCGGTCGTTAAATACTAAATGTTTGATCTTGTTGCACTTGTAAAGGCTAATTTGGTTTCGACAATGGCATTTGTATTCTTCCTGGTATCCACCACTATCATCATTTCTCTAGCTAATGCAGGTGATGAATGATCATCTGGAAAATTCTTTCTCTATGCTTGTAAATTTTTTTTTTGGAATTCATCATACGATAGATTGTACAAGTCCTTTATCAGATCATTATAAAGAGAAACGACATCCTCTTCCTCGCTCGGAGCTACCTCTGCTGCTAGAGGTGGTGGAAACTGAACGGTGACCTATGGTTCATTTGGCATAAGGTCGACATCTTCATTATGTGTCTCCAGTTCCAACTCCATGGCAGCACTTCAATTAAGTCTTCAATCTATTGAGCAAGCTCTCGATCCTACATTTATGCACCCTCCTCCTCTATTGTTGGTTGGTTATGTTCTTGTTCTTCAACTTGTATCGGCATTGTTTCTCCTGCTATTATGCCTTTCCTTTCTTATTCTTCCTGCTTCTGCTTCTCTTCTTGTTCTTTCCTCCTTTGCTCTTGTTCTACCTTTAGTTTTTGTTCTGCTTCCTGCAACCTCTACTTTTCTCTCTTTCTCTACTCTGCTCTCTGTATCCTTTGCTTCCTCTTTGCTTATGTTGTTAAAACTTCTCTCATAAGAATAAGATCTGTATTCATCTTGCAACTTTGTTGTCCCCCTATACTGTCAGCAATATTTCTCTTTCCCTTATCCTGCACGAGATTGTATCTTTCTACTATTGTTTCATTTGGAGTTGTTTCTTTCTGCTCTTGCGATACTGACTGGCTCATTGCATTTGGAGGCATTGTAGCATTCCCTCCATGGGTACTCCTCTGGCCAATGAAATGTCATGTCGAACCACTGAAAGTAAATTCTCACATTGTGGTCTTTGCAAATACCATGGGGATCATACAGATTAAAGTCTTGAGTACCGAATGCAAATTAATTTATTTTCTTTCCTTTGATATCAGCGAATTTCATGTTCTTTATATTGTATAATCCAATTTGCATAGGAAGAGTTGTCTAGGGTGCTTTCTTTTTCCTATGCAAATTTGTTGACAACCCTGTTGTGAGATGATATGACACTTCTTGCATTACAAGCTTGTCGATGGCATACCTTGGCAACACATGTGGTGACTTCTCTCCACTGAACACTCTAAGGAAGGTGCCACCTAGTAAGTTAAACCAATATGTGATCTCTTCTATTTCCTCCATTTGTCCTTGTGACATGCAAGATGATTCTTCTTCAAAGATGAGCTTGTAAAGCAGAATGATGAAGTGGCCATTTAACTACTCCATTACTCCTCGATGACTACAAACCGAAAACATTTTGCAATAGATATGGACAATAGTTTCTCATGGTGTCCATGTCTAGTTCATGCCAAGAAACAAATTATGTGCATAGATTGCATCCAATAAATATGCAAACATATAAAACCTTGCTTGTTGGCCCTCGGGAGGATTCTGTGCATGTGCTACATGGGCTATCAACTGTCGAGCCAATAAATTTGACCAGTTGAATGAATTCCCCTCATTCACAATCTGATTCAAGAAGACTTCCCACCCTTCAAGAAAGGTCTCTGTACTCTCTTGACCATGGATCCTAAAAGCTAAGACAACAAAGAGCTGGTAGGCCTTCCTGAGAGACTTTGTCTTGTATAAATGGGTGGATTTATATCGAAATTTTGATGGCTCTTTCATCTAGCCTTTAACAATATCTCTTATGTTATCATATTTTTTGGTGGCATAGAAGTACGATTCCATGAGCCTTACTAGGTCAGGCGAATGATACATGAACTGATAATCTTCTACTAGAAACGTAGCAAGATTTTGTCAGTTGGTATTTCTCAATGTCATGGTCTTCTCATCAATGTGTGAAATAATCCAGTTGATGACATTTGCATGTGGAAGGCTGGATATCTACATGCAACCCTTTGTAGTCTCGACTGTTGAATACTGAGATAAACATGTCGGTCCTCTAGATCTGCCCCAAGGCTCTTTGCTGAAAGAGGTTCATTCATTATGTTCCATGTTATTGTTGACTCCTTTTCTATAAATAGTTTAGTGTGTGCATACATTGGCAAGTCTACTAGAATTTGCTCAATTTCTTCCCTAGTACTTCTTTTAGTGGTCACTTTTGAAGCAAATCTCTTTTGTGCTATGGTAAAAATGACTACAGGAGATAAGTGCTAAAAAATTATGGTACTTGTGGGATAGAAAAGGCAGTCATGACCAACAAACATTAGCTTTTGTAAATCTACCTTCAAAGCATGATTAAGCAACAAACTGGGAAACTAGTGAGAAGGATTGCACAATTTCCATTAATAACTAAGGGAGACTGGCTATGGGAACTACAAATTGTGTAGTCCTAGCAGTCAAGGATGTAGCATGAGGCTTGAGACTATGCAATGCGAAGTTCAACCTGGGTAGAGACTGCGCATTGCACAGTCTCATTGGCCAAGGTAGCAAGTTGAGCCCTCGATCTCTGCAATGCACAGTTTGACCAACCTATATTGTGCGTTGCACAATCTCAGAGGCCATTCTTTCATTTTAAGCCTTAGGATTGCACACTGCCCAGGTGGGCAAGGTGAAAACTGGTCAAGAGAAGTCCAAATATGTTCAGTGGAAGTGTGGAAAATGAGAAAATCTAAGCGATAGTGTTCAAATAAGATATGTTTAATTATAGATGAATCAATGTGATTCAAATGAGAAAACTCGATAAGCGAAAGGAAAAACAAATATGTGAGGAGAGTCGTTGAAACGACGACCATTAGTGCAAAAATAAGAAAAGCAATGCGACACTTGTGAAATGAAAATGATAAACCGAAACAAAACTTATCCAAGATAAAATATGTTGAAACGCCAACGACCATAAAGAGGAATAAGAAAAACAACACTCACATAAGCAAAATGACAAAAAGCGACAAAAGGTGATAAAAGATAAAACACCCAAAAAAGCAACAACTACTACACTGAAGCTTCCTTGATTTACTCAAGAATCCTAGAGCTCCAAGATCAAATGTACAAATGAGATCTAGAGGCTTCGATTAAATAGATTTGAGAAAATTAGGGTTTATGACGTGCATGTCTAAAATCAAGGAAAAAATGACACTTGGCATAAACTTCTAAAAATAACAACATGCCAACTTTAGGAAGCTAATAATAGATCTCTATTTTCTAGGGATGATTTTTCGCTTTTAGTTTTTTTCTTTTTTGTTTTTTTGGGAAACTTGCCATGCACACTGTTGGGAAAGATTACGCAATTCCAGGGAACTAGGAAACTTCCAAGCTTAATGCACTACGTAGATTCTGAGCTCAGTGAGAGATTGTGAAGTTTTTGGTCTTAGTATTGGGCCTCCTTCCATGACTGTGCAAACTCTGAGTTCAAGGTTGACTGCAAGTCTAGACTATGCAAATCCAATCATCAAGGCTGATTGCCCTCAAGGATTGCGCAGTTTCTAGAGGCAAGCCCATAATTGTTGTGTTGTAAAGTAAAAATGAGCAAACACAAGCACAAATGAAAAAGATAAGTCTCAGTCAAATCACGAGTACTTTACAACAATACAAGATAACCTCCTGTGAATAGGAAGGAAGGCTCCAAAATCAAAGCATAAGCAAAATTTTGGAGGGTGGTTGTAGCCACTACAACACCTTCTTGAAAGTTGGCATTTCCTTTAATGTGCATATATTCTACTTGTTTATGATTTATCCTATTATCCTTCTCTGTGTATAATAACTCTCATTTCCAAAGAGATAGATTGGTTGTTTACAAGATATTTACATATAGTAAATGCAAAACTTAGTCAAGAAGATTAAGTGAGACCTGTAATGGGACTAACCTAGTTGCCTTTTAGATATTTATTACTTATAACAACTACTATATATATACATATATTTATAAACATGTAACTAATTGCATTAGTTCATTATAGAATTTCTTGAATATGCTTCATTTCTTTTACTCAATAAAAAACATAGTCATAGTAGCCACAAATTCTCAAACCCACAATTATTTTTTCCCCATTCTTAAAATGTTGCTTCTCTTTCTTTTAAAAACCAAAACCCTTGCCTACACAGAGTCACCTTTCAGAGTCCCCTGCAAGTTATTTATCACATTACACAAAAAAATCACAAGCTCGTAGAAGAAACCTCTCTTGTTACAGGTTAATTTATGTATATAACTCAACAGGAATTCATTATTAACAGTCATTGTACAATTTCTTGGTCATATACTTTAGTATCTTTCTGTCAAGAATAAATAACAATAACTAAATTTACCAAATACTTATCTAATCTTTCTCTAGAGAACGTGATAAGAGTTATCTTGGTCTTCCCAACCATAAGTTGGCTTATTTCCGTTCTCAACCATCTACCCTTGATCTCTTCTCCTTCCTGTCAAAGAAATAGCCCAAGGAATTTCTCAATGTCTTTTCCAGAAGCTAGATTCTCTTGAAATTGTAAGCAACGTCCTGCTTTTTTCCTGAGGTTCAAACCAATATTTCTCTCCCATTGGTTTTAATCAATAATCATTATCTTTCTCTTCCACATGATTCCCAAGAAAAGCCAGTTCCATGTAATTTATCTCTAACTATGACATATAATATGGTCTCTTTGTTTCTTATTCTTTTGAATAATTCAAATGGAAAAAAATTTCCTCATTTGTTTATGCCCTTCTCCTTGGATATAACAAATTCCAATATTTACCTGATAGTTAGGAGTTAATTTCACCCAATAGCTCTTAACACATTCACATGAGCATTAACATAACATCATTTTTATTTTTCCTTTTCATATCTATATATCCATACAAAAAGTGAATACTTATATAAAAAATATAAATATTTATATTAATTAATTTTTTCCAAACTTTTTCACTTTCAATTGTAATTGAGAAAATGAAACCATAAATAGCTCTTATACACTTAAGTCATAGGCAAGTAACTAGGAGTATCACAAAAGACCACCTTATTCTTAGCTCTTATACACTTAAGTCATAGGCAAGTAACTAGGAGTATCACAAAAGACCACCTTATTCTTTATGTTTTGGGGAAGACTTAAGCTTTGAGATGTGAGCATCCTTAATTAAGCTTTTCCAAAGCACGATTGACAACATGAATATGGTGTTGCATGAAAAACTAAGGAAAACCAAGATGACCAAACTCTCACACTATTTTCTCATACCTCACTAAGGTCACTCAAGTAAGAGATGAGTTGGCAATAGTGGGAGAAAGCATCTTTGATGAGCATCTAATTAGATTAGTCATGATTGGTTTTTTTAAGGAGTGAGATGCCTTCATTTATGGGATAGTGGACTGTGAGAATCTCCAGATTAGGGGATAATGTGGGATAATTTCCATCAAGAGCAGATAAGGCGAAATTCAAAGAGTGATGTGCAACAAGGTGTGTGTTGAGGTAAGTGCTTTGATGTCTATTTCCATTTACCAACAATTTAATTTATATGGGTGTGCTAGTTAAATTGATTAATAAAAAGAAAAAAAATGTTATATGAAGTGTGATATGAATAGGAGCTATTGTTTCTTGGGTATTAGTAAGTCATGGTATTGCAATAATGTCTATTTAGAAGTTAAAAATCTTGGTGGTAAAGTATGACAAATCTCCACTTTTAAGAATTCTTCATGTGATTTTAAATGTATATGTTAACTATATGTTATGCTTTTTAATAAACAACACAGCTCATTTAATTATGATCTACCAAGCACCACCTGATTAAATTCTCACCATTCAACTTTTTTGAGTCAACTTGAGTGAAGAATTGCACTTGGAGAAATTTGATTCTCTATTTCTGGTAGATCCTAGTTAAATGGTCTAGCAACTATAATAATATGATTTTATCTAAAAATTTGCAATCTCATATAAATATCTCATTTTGATGTTTATAAAACTTTGATTAATCTTATGGAAAAACATGGATTAATTTTAGTAGTAGTAAGGATAGAGGTTTAAACATATCAAAGTAATTATAACATTTTTACTTATTTAATTAAAAAATGTTAAAATTAAATTAAAATAAACTATTTGATTGTGAAATAAGTTATGGTTTTTGGGCATATGATAGTGACACCATATTAATGTCTATCTAATGTACATAGGATTTGTTATAATAATAAGTTTATATAAATATTAGTTTTTATGTGCTTATAAATTAAATTAAATATACTTACAAAATTATTATTTTAATATATTGAAATCAATCATATATATAATAAATAAATATGGATGGTTATTTACTTAAAAAAAATCTTAACAAATTATTTAACCTGTTATATTTTAAATATTTGTTATTAACCCAGTCTAACATTTAAATGTTTACACAAATGAACACTATAACTCTGGGTTTTATATTGTTTTTAATTTTTATTATTTTTTAATTAAACAACATGTAAATATTTATAAACATTTACATTAATAAAAACAAAATTACAATATAACAAATTAAATTTAACTATGTTTAATATTTTTTTACATTTTGTTATTAACTGAGTCAACATTTAAATGTTTACACAAATGAACACTACAACTTTAGGTTTTCTATTGTTTTTAATTTTTATTATTTTTTAATTAAACAACATGTAAATTCTTATAAACATTTACATTAATAAAAACAAAATTACAATATAACAAATTAAATTTAACTATCTTTAATATTTTTAACTTTTTGTTATTAGATGAGTCAACATTTAAATGTTTACACAAATGAACAATACATCTCCGGCATACTGGGTTTTATATTGTTTTTAACTTTTTATTATTTTTTAGTTAAACAACATGTAAATGCTTATAAACATTTACATATCATGTAGTTTAACTAATACACGAAATGACCATTTTCAAGAGATTGTTTCTGATCAATTTACATATCATGTAGTTTAACTAATCCACGAAATGACCATTTTCAAGAGATTGTTTCTGATCAATTTTTCCCAAAATCTAGTGCAAATTTTTAAAAATCATAAGTTTGAGTTTTCTACTTCACAAATATTGAGTGCCTCAGTATTTTTAGGGTGCTTACTACATTTATGCATTCAAAATTGTATTTTAAATAACAAAATATCACAATCTAGCTAGAAATTGTATTATCAAATTCTAGACAAAAAAGTTATTTCTTATATTAGTTTAATTGAGCCCTACAACATAGCCTTCATGCTAAATTGTAATAATATCTACTAAATATTTATAGTAAAAGTGCGCTTATTAGATTTAATTAATTATATTTTAATAATGTAAGATGTACTATTTTCTAAGTATATCAATTTCCAATATTTACTAGTTATTATATATATATATATATATATATATATTATATAATATATATATATATTATATATATAGTATATATATATAGATAGTAAGCTTGACAGGACTATATCTTCATTATGTACCATATATCACTCCAATTGGGGTTGGAAATTGAATCAATGACTTTATATCAAGAAATGTATTAACAAAGCACGAGATCACTGTCTATCCAAGACCTGTTATATCATTTAATTCATACTAGAATTGAATGGATAACTTCATATCAAGAAATATTTTAACAAAACACCCCATCACTATTTATTCAAAACCCATTAAACCATTTAATTCATATTATGATAAATCCGTAATTAAATTAAAATTTCAAAAAAAATTATACTATCCACGTAAAAATTATTTCAAAATTTTCAAAAAACAAAAAGAAAGGGACCATTTTGACTATCTAAATTTAAATATGGCTCCTTACATCCAGAAATTATCATCTCATTTTGACCAGTTGAATGAATTCCCCTCATTCACAATCTGATTCAAGAAGACTTCCCACCCTTCAAGAAAGGTCTCTGTACTCTCTTGACCATGGATCCTAAAAGCTAAGACAACAAAGAGCTGGTAGGCCTTCCTGAGAGACTTTGTCTTGTATAAATGGGTGGATTTATATCGAAATTTTGATGGCTCTTTCACCCAGCCTTTAACAATATCTCTTATGTTATCATATTTTTTGGTGGCATAGAAGTACGATTCCATGAGCCTTACTATGTTAGGCGAATGATACATGCACTGATAATCTTCTGCTAGAAAAGTAGCAAGATTTTGTCAGTTGGTATTTCTCAATGTCATGGTCTTCTCATCAATGTGTGAAATAATCCAGCTGATGGCATCTGCATGTGGAAGGCTGGATATCTACATGCAACCCTTTGTAGTCCCGACTGTTGGATACCGAGATAAACATGTCGGTCCTCTAGATCTGCCTCAAGGCTCTTTGTTGAAAGAGATTTGTTCATTATGTTCCATGTTATTGTTGACTCCTTTTCTATAAATAGTCTAGTGTGTGCACACATTGGCAAGTCTACTAGAATTTGCTCAATTTCTTCCCTAGTACTTCTTTTAGTGGTCACTTTTGAAGCAAATCTCTTTTGTGCTATGGTAAAAATGACTGCAGGAGATAAGTGCTCAACAATTATGGTACTTGTGGGATAGAAAAGGCACTCATGACCAACAAACATTAGCTTTTGTAAATCTACCTTCAAATCATGATTAAGCATCAAACTGGGAAACTAGTGAGAAGGATTGCGCAATTTCCATGAATAACTGAGGGAGACTCGCTACAGGAACTACAAATTGTGTAGTCCTAGTAATCAAGGATGTAGCATGAGGCTTGAGACTATGCAATGTGAAGTTCAACCTGGGTAGAGACCGCACATTGCACAGTCTCATTGGCCAAGGTAGCAAGCTGAGCCCTCGATCTCTGCACTACACAGTTGGACCAACCTATATTATGCGCTGCACAATCTCAGAGGCCATTCTTTCATTTTAAGCCTTAGGATTGCACAATGCCCAGCTGGGCAAGGTGAAAACTGGTCAAGAGAAGTCCAAATCTGTTCGGTGGAAGTGTGGAAAATGAGAAAATCTAAGCGATAGTGTGAGTTTCAAATAAGATATGTTTAATTATAGATGAATCAATGTGATTCAAATGAGAAAACTTGATAAGCGAAAGGAAAAACAAATATGCGAGGAGAGTCGCGGAAACGACGACCATTACTGCAAAAATAAGAAAAACAATGCGACACTTGTGAAATGAAAATCATAAACTGAAACAAAACTTATCCAGGATAAAATACGTTGAAATTCCAACAGCCATAAAGAGGAATAAGAAAAACAACACTCACATAAGCAAAATGACAAAAAGCGACAAAAGGTGATAAAAGAAAAAATCACCCAAAAAAGTAACTACTACACTGAAGCTTCCTTGATTTCCTCAAGAATCCTAGAGCTCCAAGATCAAATGTACAAATGAGATCTAAAGGCTTCGATTAAATAGATTTGAAAAAATTAGGGTTTATGACGTGAATGTCTAAAATCAAGGAAAATGACACTTGGCATAAACTTCTAAAAATAACAACATGCCAACTTAAGGAAGCTAATAATAGATCTCTATTTTCTAGGTATGATTTTTCGCTTTTAGTTTTTTTCTTTTTTTCTTTTTTTGGAAACTTGCCATGCACACTGTTGGGAAAGATTACGCGATTCTAGGGAACTGGGAAACTTTTAGGCTTAATGCACTACACAGATTCTGAGTTCAGTGAGAGATTGTGAAGTTTTTGGTCTTAGTAGTGGGCCTCCTTCCATGACTGTGCAAATTCTGAGCTCAAGGTTGACTGCAAGTCTAGACTATGCAAATCCAATCATCAAGGCTGATTGCCCTCAAGGGTTGCGCAGTTTCTAGAGGCAAGCCCATAATTGTTGTGTTGTAAAGTAAAAATGAGCAAACACAAGCACAAATGAAAAAGATAAGTCTCAGTCAAATCACGAGTACTTTACAACAATACAAGATAAGCTCCTATGGATAGGAAGGAAGGCTCCAAAATCAAAGCATAAGCAAAATTTTGGAGGGTGGTTGTAGCCGCTACAACACCTTCTTGAAAGTTGGCATTTCCTTTAATGTGCATATATTCTACTTATTTATGATTTATGCTATTATCCTTCTCTGTGTATAATAACTCTCATTTCCAAAGAGATAGATTGGTTGTTTACAAGATATTTACATATAGTAAATGTAAAACTTAGTCAAGAAGATTAAGTGAGACCTGTAATGGGACTAACCTAGTTTCCTTTTAGATATTTATTACTAATAACAACTAGTATGTATATACATATATTTATAAACATGTAAGTAATTGCATTAGTTCATTATAGAATTTCTTGAATATGTTTCATTTCTTTTACTCAATAAAAAACATAGTCATAGTAGCCACAAATTCTCAAACCCACAATTATTTTTTCCCCATACTTAAAATGTTGCTTCTCTTTCTTTTCAAAACAAGAACCCTTACCTACACAGAGTCACCTTTCAGAGTCCCCTGCAAGTTATTTATCACATTACACAAAAAAATCACAAGCTCGTAGAAGCAACCTCTCTTGTTACAGGTTAATTTATTTATATAACTCAACAGGAATTCATTATTAACAGTCATTGTACGATTTCTTGGTCATATACTTTAGTATCTTTCTGTCAAGAATAAATAACAATAACTAAATTTACCACATACTTATCTAATCTTTCTTTAGAGAACGTGATAAGAGTTATCTTGGTCCTCCCAACCATAAGTTGGCTTATTTCCCTTCTCAACCATCAACCCTTGATCTCTTCTCCTTCCTGTCATAGAAATAGCCCAAGGAATTTCTCAATGTCTTTTCCAGAAGCTAGATTCTCTTGAAATTGTAAGCAACGTCCTGCTTTTTTCCTGAAGTTCAAACCAATATTTCTCTCCCATTGGTTTTAATCAATAATCATTATCTTTCTCTTCCACATAATTCCCAAGAAAAGCCAGTTCCATGTAATTTATCTCTAACCATGACATAATATGGTCTCTCTGTTTATTATTCTTTTGAATAATTCAATGGAGAAAATTTTCCTCATTTATTTACGCCCTTCTCCTTGAACATAACAAATTCCAATATTTACCTGATAGTTAGGAGTTAATTTCACCCAATAGCTCTTAACACATTCACATGAGCATTAACATAGCATCATTTTTATTTTTCCTTTTCATATCTATATATCCATACAAAAAGTGAATATTTATATAAAAGATATAAATATTTATATTAATTATTTTTTTCCAAACTTTTTCACTTTCAATCGTAATTGAGAAAATGAAACCATAAATAGCTCTTATACACTTAAGTCATAGGCAAGTAACTAGGAGTATCACAAAATACCACCTTATTCTTTATGTTTTGGGGAAGACTTAAGCTTTGAGATGTGAGCATTCTTAATTAAGCTTTTCCAAAGCAAGATTGACAACATGAATATGGTGTTGCATTATACACTTAAGTCATGGGCAAGTAACTAGGAGTATCACAAAAGACCACCTTATTCTTTATGTTTTGGGGAAGACTTAAGCTTTGAGATGTGAGCATCCTTAATTAAGCTTTTCCAAAGCACGATTGACAACATGAATATGGTGTTGCATGAAAAGCTAAGGCAAACCAAGATGACCAAACTCTCACACTATTTTCCCATACCTCACTTAGGTCACTCAAGTAAGAGATGAGTTGGCACTAGTGGGAGAAAGCATCTTTGATGAGTATTTAGTTAGATTAGTCATGATTGGTTTTTGTAAGGAGTGAGATGCCTTCATTTATGGGATAGTGGACTGTGATAATCTTCAGATTAGGGGATAATGTGGGATAATTTCCATCAAGAGCAGATAGCGAGAAATTCAAAGAGTGATGTGCAACAAGGTATGTGTTGAGGTAAGTGCTTTGATGTCTATTTCCATTTACCAACAATTTAATGTATATGGGTGTGCTAGTTAAATTGATTAATGAAAAGAAAAAAAATGTTATATGAAGTGTGATATGAATATGAGCTATTGTTTCTTGGGTATTAGTAAGTCATGGTATTGCAATAATGTCTATTTAGAAGTTAAAAATCTTGGTGGTAAAGTATGACAAATCTCCACTTTTAAGAATTCCGTCACGTGATTTTTTTAAATGTATATTTTTAACTTATATATTATTTTTTTAATAAACAACATAGCTCCATTTTAATTCTGGATCTACCAAGCACCTAGCCGGATTAAATCTCTCACCATTCAAACTTTTTTGAGTCCAAAACTTGAGTGAAGATTTTCACTTGGGAGAAATTTGTTTCTCTCATTTCTGGTATATCCTTAGTTTAAAATGGATCTAGGCAACTATTAATAATATTATTTATATTCTATAAATTTTGCATCTCTATATAAAAATATTTTCATTTTGATTTTATTAAAACTTTGATTTAATCTCTATCGAATAACTATGGATTATTTTTAGTAGTAGTAAGTATAGAGGGTTTAAACATATCCCAAAGTAATTATAACATTTTTACTTATTTGATAAAAAAAATGTTATAAAATTAAATTAAAATAAACTATTTTGATTGTGAAATGAGTTATGGCTTTTGGGCACGTGGTATTGACATATGTAATATTTTTAGTAGTAGTGAGGATAGAAGGTTTAAATATACCTCAAAACTAATTATAACATTTTCACTTAATTGAATTAAAAAATGTTATAAAATTAAATTAAAATCAAATATTTATAAAATATTTTGATTGTGAAATGAGTTATGGTTTTTTGGGCATATAATAGTGACAAGCCATATTATTGGTCTATGCTATTGTAACATAGGATTTTGTATATTATTTAACATAAGATTTTGTTATATTATAAGTTTATTATAGGTATAAAATTTTTATGTGCTTATTAATTAAATTTAAATACTTACAAAATTATTATTTCAATTTATATTGTAAAATCAATCTTAATTTATAGCTATATTTATATATATATATATATATATATATATTATATATTATATATATATATATATATATATATATATGTTTTATTTTATCTAAAAAATTCTTAACAAATTAAATTTAACTATGTTTAGTATTTTTAACTTTTTGTTATTAACCCAGCCAACATTTAAATGTTTACACAAATGAACACTACAACTCTCGGTTTTATATTGTTTTTAATTTTTATTAGTTTTTAACTAAACAACATGTAAATACTTATAAACATTTACATTAATAAAAACAAAATTACAATATAACAAATTAAATTTAACTATGTTTAATATTTTTTTTATTTTTGAGTCAACATCTAAATGTTTACACAAATGAACACTACAACACTAGGTTTTCTATTGTTTTTAATTTTTATTATTTTTTAATTAAACAACATGTAAATTCTTATAAACATTTACATTAATAAAAACAAAATTACAATATAAGAAATTAAATTTAACTATCTTTAATATTTTTAACTTTTTGTTATTAATTGAGTCAACATTTAAATGTTTACACAAATGAACAATACAACATCTCCAGCATACTTGGTTTTATATTGTTTTTAATTTTTTTTTATTTTTTAGTTAAAAAACATGTAAATGCTTATAAACATTTACATATCATGTAGTTTAACTAATACACGAAATAACCATTTTCAAGAGATTGTTTTTGATCAATTTGGCCCAAAATCTAGTGCAAATTTTTAAAAATCATAAGTTTGAGTCTTCTACTTCACAAATATTGAGTGCCTCAACATTTTTAGGGTGCTTACTACATTTATGCATTCAAAATTGTATTTTAAACAACAAAATATCACAATCTAGCTAGAAATTGTATTATCAAATTCTAGGCAAAAAAGTTATTTCTTATATTAGTTTAATTGAGCCCTACAACATAGCCTTCATGTTAAATTGTAATAATATCTACTAAATATTTATGGTAACAGTGCGCTTACTAAATCTAATAATAATTTATAATTAATTATATTTAATAATGTTAAGATGTACTATTTTCTAAGTATCATATTTCCAATATTTACTAGTCATTTAATATATATATATATATATAGTAAGCTTGACAGGACTATACCTTCACTATGTACAATATATCACTCCAATTGGGGTGGGGAATTGTATTAAAGACTTCATATCAAGAAATGTATTAACAAAGCACCAGATCACTATGTATCCCAGACTTGTTATACCATTTAATTCATATTAGAATTAAATGGATAACTTCATATCAAGAAGTATCTTAACAAAGCACCCAATCACTATCTATTCAAAATCCATTAAACCATTTAATTCATATTATAATATGAATCGGTAATTAAATTAAAATTTCAAAAAAAATTACATTATCCACATAAAAATTATTAAAAAAAAAAAAAAAAAAAAAAAAAAAAAACAAACAAACAAACAAAAAGAAAGAAAGGGACCATTTTGACTATCTAAATTTAAATATGGCTCCTTACATCCAGAAATTATCATCTCTCGTGGAAAATCTTGTAACTGAATTCCAAGGAAAAACACAAAAGTCGCTCATTAGGTGTACGCACGGCGATGCATTCGTTGTAGTCTATCATCGATGGCCACGGCGTCGGCAACACCGATCTCTGCCCTGTACCTTCTGTCCACGTTACAACTAGACGTATGACAGAGACCAGTCCTTTTTATTTTAAATTCTTTTCGAATTGTCAAATCTGCTCATTAATAGCGACCGTCCTCTTTGGCGTTTCTAGCCAACAGACCAGTAAGGTCGCTGTTGTGTTTGGGGCAGCAAGCTTTCACTTCCAAGGATGCCATGCACTTAGACGCCTAGGTAACTCCCCCCTCCTCTTAGCATAATCAAGACTCTTCTTGTTAAATGATTATCTATCTTAATATATCTTTCTCCAATAACATTTTTAGTTAAGGTAAATTCTAAATTATTGCTAAAATTTTTAGTTATGCTAAATTATAAATTAGCGGTTAGATCAAACTTATTGCTTTTTGAAAGTTGAGTATGGAATTGAGAAGCTTACAAAATGACAAATATAGGAGTTGTTATATAGGTTCGTTGTAATTATCTATAACTTAATTCATAAAATTATTTATGAATAATTTTGTGTTTCAAATGGAATGGAGAATAATTTTGTGTTTCAAATGGAATAGAGTGGGAGATTTACATCAAGTTTATTTTAGTCTTAGGATCATTTTAATTTTTTTTAGACATGATACTTTTTATTTAGAGTTTATCTCTATACAAAGTTATAGTATAGTTGATTTTGGGTTCAATTACTTTGCATTGATAACTAGAGTTGCCATAAGGTTTACCACGACAAGTAGAAGGTGATATGCCAACATTTTGGTCATAATAAGGTCCGGTTTTCATGTAATGACCATAACCTATCATCTTTGGTATAAAGACTTTTATGGCACCCAATGAGAACCCTTGTTGTGCTCTCTTTATCTCACGCTATGGATCCACATTGCTTTAAATGTAAATTAAAACAAGAATTTGGGAAACTCCAAAGGGCCACTTGATCTAGTGAAAACATAGCAAAGTCAACATTTGCATTGGCATCCCAAGCAACATTAATCATATTGGGAGGACAAAGCCTGTTAGGTTCTAGACACGCTTGGAAGCCTATGTGACTATTAACACTTATTACCCTAGAGTAGATGGAGAGGCATAGACATGTGCCAATGAACCCCAACAAACAATCAATAACTCATGGATAATATCTACAGTGCTTAAAGAAATGCAATATTAAAGCATAATTCTCAATTTTGAGTCTTAAAGTTGAAGCATTCATGTTAGAGGCAAAAACCAATGTAATGGAAGTAACTGTCTATATTTTTTAACTTTTTAGGAGAGCTTTTGGTATCCATACTTTCATTTCCCTATCGCGTCATTATAAATAAATGAAAATTGAAATCTAGTTATTTTCTCATAATCGGTACCTAGTGTGAGAGAGGGGTGTTATTTTTGTCTGAAATGTAATTGTGCAAAGAGTAGCAAGGTGCATATACAATCCAAGCCCACTATGATATCAATGTTTTAATATTGGTAATGCTTACATATTGATATGCTACCTTTTTATATATATATATATATATATATATATATATATATATATATATATATATAATATATATATATATACTTCTAAAAACAATATCAATAATGCTCTTTGTTTGCAAAGTGTAAATAATATATATTTGTTAACAAAAATCAAACTTATATTTTTACACATGTATAGATCCATAAGGCATGAATTTGAGTGTGATTGCAATAAAATTATGATGTTGTGGTTTTATTGTGTGGGAATGAAAGTGAGAAACAACTAGTTATTGGTCCATAATTCACATGCTCCAAGAGGAAATCCACATGCTCATAATTCCAAGTCATTTTCCTAAAGTAATTTCCATTAACAGTTCAAACTCTTTTGACTTATCAAAACCCAACCATTGAATGCATGTTTGAATTTGGTAGAAGAGTCATCTCAACTACTTATTAAAGCATGCTAAATACACTCATGCGAGAGGTGAGTGAGAGAGTCAAATCAGTTAGTAATGATGACATGGGTTGAGTACAATCATATTTGGGCAGAGTTATAGTCAAGCATGCATAGGATAAGAAAGAAATGAAATTTGAGTTAGTGATGCAGGTAGGGCCTGCAATAATCAGGATCTTCAACATTCCTTGCATATAAGAATGCATGTCAGTTTTTCCCAAATCAAAAACCTTAATTACTGTCAAATTCACACTTTATCAGTGCAATGTGATGTGTTCTCAAAACCCATATTCATAAATAACATGTCTTCACAATTTCTCTATTGGTTTTGAAACTTCATACAAGGTTCTTCTATGAAGTCCAAACTCAAATATTCATCATAAAACTTTGTGCAAAAGTGTAATTCCAAACTCATTCAATTACAAACTTCATTCATTCAATTACAAACTCAAATCTTACACATGCACCTTTTTAAAATCGGATTTCTCAAAAGTCAAATGCGCCTCTTAAACTTGACGCAGAACCAAACCCGCATACCCAGATCTTATCACCTCTTAACTCAATATTTATGTGCGCCCTTAAAACTCCCCAATTAATGCATTCACATAGTCATTTATCGAAACCAACATTCCAGGTCTCACAGAATTTCCTTTCATAGAAATTTTAGCCTCTCCTTCAGAAGATTATCACGTATACAGAACAACAGTGCTCCAATAGTCAACTAGCAACGATTTAGTCAGCCACACATAATCCATTCTCCACAGGAAGATGCGCAATTACAACTGTCAGTCATGACAAAATTCTAATGCTCCACTTACACCTTTCCAAGCTCAGATCTAACCTCGTACTGCAGCCTCTTCCAAGCATCAGACAGACAGTTCTTTTTCCATGCTTCTTTTCTGGTAGCGCAATTGCTTTGGATACTTGGCGACGGTAAGAAGGAAAACTTGCTACAACAGAATAAAATTTTTGCTCCACGCTGCAAATACAATCAATAACCACTGATGAAGTGCTCATTATACAACGACACGTAGTTACCACTTCATCGAACCTCTTTGATAAACCCAACAACCTTGGGCTTTGATACCAAAACTTGATACAGGCAAATTACATCTAACCATAGGTCTGCAAATTAATAATTATCACACACATATAATTCTGAAATTCCAGACAATACATATGCACACAAAATCACTGAAATAATTAATTAAGAAATAAAATATTTACAAGAGAAATCATGGCCTATTTATCGCCTCTCATTCTTCATACTCACTCTCACACTTTCTCTCCCTCTCACTCTGATTTCAATGCCTTTGAGGCTTGATAATTTATAAAACTTAGAATGATCTAATATAAGTTCAATCCCTTCAACTTCTCAACAAAAATCCTAAAATCACTCAAATAAAAGCTCTAAAGTTCTACATGCAATGCATACATATGACAAAAAGCCTCTTGAGGCTTTATTCCATCTTTTCCCTGTTTTAAAATAGAAAAGCCTCCTTATCACTTAATGATCCACATCCATTCCTTTTATGCCAAAAGTTCTCCCTAGTTCCTATGTTCTCATTTATTTATTTCGAGAATATCTAATTAAATCACACTTAAAAGCCTAAATATTAAACTGACTTGGAACTTAGGAAACTAATTCCAAAAATGCATGACCCCCTATGTCTACTAATTACAATGATTTCCCTTGGGCTGAATGCTCCTGCATCAGTTAGTGTGAGTAGCTATGAAAACAAAAAGAAGGGATGAATAGTGGAGTTTGATGAAGCATGTATATGTGTCAAGGGAAACTTGTTGAAACTAGTAATTATGTTGAGAACTGGGAGGGCATGTCTATGAGGAGTTCTCATTGAAAATCAACTAGGAGACAATGTAAAAGCTACAATGAATGCTCCAATAAAATTGAATATCCTAGATCCCCCTACTAAGAAATTCCTGATAGGTTTTGTATAAAGGGCTTCAACTTGTTGATGAATATGTTACCATTCATTCATAAAGGGGGTTTTAAAGTTGTGAAATAAAGTCAATATATTGTAGGTATCATGGGGTGAGAGGGATGTGGTGTGGGGGGTTTATAGGTACTAGGGCTTATAAAAGGGGTAATTGATAAAAATAAAGGATGTGTATTAAAAATAGGTGTTATGTTTACTATAAATATGTATAAGGAGGGGGATTCAACAAAAAAAAATTGGGAGGTTTTTGTCAATATCTAGTGAGATCAGAGGTATTTTTTAATATTTAATGAATGCAAGTGCTAAGGCATAGGTTAATTAAGTGGATACCACATGGTTTTGTAGTATATCCGTAAAGAAGATGGAGGTTGTCTAAGGGGCTATCATGTAAATAAGGAAACATCATCCATTGACTAGTCCAAATTAATGGATAATAGAGCCAGGTGGTTCGAATTGTTGTATGATTCACATCATTATGGTTTTATTAGGTATTAAGTTGTGTGAGTGGATAATAAATACTTATACGCAAGCACTCCATGCTTTTAAACCCATGACCATAGCTTGGGGATGGTTTGTTGTAGAGAAAATAGGTGCAACAATTCCTATGGGTGGATGGAATAAACAACATCTATAGCTAGTTGTGTAAACAATTTTAAGGATAAGTGTTTACATGGTGTTTTAAATTATACTTTTAATAATATGTCAAAATGTTTGACTATTGTGTTTAAATGCAACCATCCACATCTAAATCAATTACATCACATTTTTAATGAAATTGTTGTTGATAACAAGGACATATCTATCATATTGTGTGCATTTCCAGCTTTTAAATTGGTATAAAGTTCATTTTTTGTGGTAACATGCCGTAGGTGAGGATCTAGGTACAATATATACTAGTATTAGATGATTCAAAAATAGATATGCATGGGATAAATATCAACATGAATCAACAAATTCGTTATTGTAGAGTTTTGATCTACATTGAATTGGAGAAATTTTCTTCTGATAGTGGCAGAAATAGTCCCATAGAAATATGAAGATCTTAAGATCTTCCTAGGCCTATAAAGGAAATTTAGGAACATTCTCTCAGTTAAATGTTTCTTATAAGAAGATATGAATCTGACATATGACTATAATACTCAACTCAACTTAGTCAAAAGGGACTTGTTCTTACTCCCTTTTGGGATGTAACTCCCCACTTCATACTTTCTCTCTCCATGATAAGGAACTAGTACTATATATTATCTTATGAAGGAAATAAGTTAGCTTGGATAGAGAATGACCTTCAAGTACTCTCATTCTCAATAAGGATATAACCACTATTATCCCATCCTAATATTAGTGCAAGAAAGGCCATCCATTCTAACAAAATACAAGCAGAGGGTACAATTATATTATTTAGATTTATTATGGATAATATGACTCAAGGTGTTTCTCCATACATATGATTATTTATAGGAGAGGAATTTACAGTTAGAGACAAAACACACAAGCAAATTTCTTATCCAATTGTTATAGCATAATCAATAGGCCAACATAGTCATATTTAAGGAATAATGCATTTCATACACACTTATTAGATGTTCACCACATATATCAGTCCATTATTACTAACAATTATAGTAACTGATTGTTGTAGTGGCTATAACCACCCTCCAAAATTTTGGCTCGCATGCAAATTTCAGAGCCTTCCATGGATCCTATGATTGAGAATTCCTTGGTCACTTATTGGTAAGATGATAATCTCAAGCCCCCCTCCTTGATCTTAAGAGTTGCTCACATTCTCATCTTTATGCAGGATTTGGCATCTTTGGGCATAAGGATTATCGTTTGTCATGCAAAGGGAAGTTTGTTATTCTTTAAGGGGAAATCTCTATTTGTATGGGTTGTTCTCATCACATTGACATGTTTCACACTCACTTCATGCATTCTTGTCACGAAGGTTGTTGCATCAAGTAGAGTATGTTTTATATGTTCTGGATGGTCTATGTTATATCACTAAGTGTTTGTGTGTCATCATAGTCAAGTTCTATCACTGTTTACATCAGTTTGACTGATCTCACACTTAGCCAGTCCCTTGAGTAACCTAGCCTCATCCAACTTTCCAAAACTACACACTTTGCTTCTGCAAACCTCAAGCTTTTTCCCTTTCCTGCTGGGACTATGCAATGTGGAGAGACCCCAACCTCCCTTGGCATCCAAAATTGTGTAGTGTTTTTTCTCCAGTATCCTTCCCTAATCAAAATCCACTATCTTGAAAAACTATGTAGTGTTTTCCCTCAGTGGTCCAACTTGATTTGCAACCTGAAATTGCGCAGAGGTGTCCTCTTAGGACCCCATCCCGTAGTAGTTTATTGCTTCTCAAAACTGCGTAGTGTTGTCCAATCTATCCAATCTGTCTTGCATTTGGAAACTGTGCATATGGGCCTCCCAAGGCCTCATCCCGACAGCAGTCACTTCCTTTTGAAACTGCTAAGACCTATCTCTTAGTGACTACAGGAAAAGATGACATGCTAGATCACTCTCAAGGAGTTGATGAGGACCAAGAAACCAAGCGATGACAAAAGATCGGGACCACATGCAAACTCTGTCGGATGCATAATCATCTTGAGGGAAAGTATGGTAAGTAAAGTACATCCTTTTGAAGTACATCTCTTAGTCTAGCTTGAAGTACTACTTATCACTGTTATATCATTCTATCTTCAATAACATGCATGTTTTCAAGCACTAAAAGTCATTCCATGTATTCCCTCTATGTGTCTTGCTTCCTTTTCACTTGTTGGACCAATTCTCGTCTTTTGGCATGTTGATTACTATATCATGCTTGTGATCTTGTTTTGGCAATTTTGAAGGTTTTTGTTTGTGTGCATGAGGTGTTTTCACTATGTGAACATCGGTTGTACTCACACACAAAGTTGTAAGCACTGTCGTACAAATGTCGTGACGGTTGTTCGAAGATCTATGTCAAGTGTCGCACTTGTCACTCTTAACCTTTAGATAGTCCCACTAAGCACATGTTTGGCTTGTTGATTTGAGGTGTCTTTTCATCAAGTCATGCTAAGTGTGTGATCACAATGTCATGTATGCACAAGTTCACTTGCTCCCTGTTGATGCCTCGAAAATCGCTGCATCAACATCAGGGAGAACCACCCGGTCCGGACCTTAAAGGTAGCTCCTTTTCCATTTGGTGTGGTGGCTCTGAATGGTGATAATGGGACAAATTTCCCAATGATTTATGAATGGGATGGATAAGTGATTGACTTACTTATATCTAATGGGAAATGATGAAAGATTTATTCTAAAATGCAACAATATAATTAACTAATCTATCCCAGGAAGTCTTTGTCTTAGTGCAATCCTTAATGGTTCTTATTGAAAAGTAGGCATATAGATATGACTCTACTTTTAAACAAAAATATTCATTCATATGATAATTACTTTGTTCAAGTAGTTGAACAAATTAATAATTAAAACATTATTGCACTGATCTTTATATATCATTGACACATATATAGATAAAAAAATAACAACTCTTGAACATTCAATAATGATAAGTAAAAGAGATTGTTGTAAGAGCATATACATACATCAATAATAGAAAAATGAATGAATGCTAGTTCACATAAAAGAATGAAGCAAAACATCGATAATAGTACCATATGTATTTGAATCCCCTCCGATATGAATTGCATTTGGATCCCGCTTTCTAACTTGGAAATACTTTTATAAGAAGCAGTAGTGCATATCACACAAAAGTACTCTTCATTAAAACTCAGAATTCAGGTCCAGTTTCATAAAAAAGTAGATATCGGAAGCACAATAGTGCAACATATAATCCAAGTCTTAATACAAAATTTTAGGACCCTTTCTAAAAACATGAAAGGGTCTATAAATATTATCTAAACTAAAAAACTATGAAATAAAAATATTGTGTGCTGGTATAAGAAAATCATAAATATATGAAAATATCCCTGAAATAGGCATGCTTGCAATCGGTCAGAATGGTTCATTGTTTCGGCTAACTATCCTTTGTCCTGAGCTGCATATGGTGAGCATTGATTGCAGTTCTGGAGGATGACTCATGTGCGAATGTAACTAGGCAGTATATGTGGCATCAGTATTTTCGGGAATCATGTAACTGATTGCATAAGTAAGGCATTTCGTCGCTATCCTTTGACTATGTGGTTTAACAAGGAAGAACTAAAAGGATTCCCATGTTAAAGTTTGAATGCCCATAATCAATCTTTCGCTCTTTTCCAACTCTTGTTTCCATGTCTGCTCCAATGCTTTCACCAATGGTAGTTTCCCTTGAGAACATTATGAAATTAAGTTTAACAAATAAAGAGTATCATTAATCAATTCAACCAGATTACTAGTCGTTGATTTACATCTTGATGTTGCCCTTTCTGCTTTCATCAGTTGAGATTGCCACTCAAGGAACAAGATTTCTTTATGTGATTCCTGAATTTGTCATAGATTTGTAGCTTGTCCTTCCTTGGTTTCTTGCCAAGAGAGAAACTATGTTAGTGTTTCATCTTCTTGTTCCAATTTCTATCTTGCATCAACTGACTTATCAATCATAGATGAGGAAATTTCACATAGGGGAGAGCAAGAGAGATATTATGACATAACAAGTTTAACTGATTAGATAATGCTTTAGTAATCTAGAGAGCTTTTGATTTGAATTCTCCCACTTGGGGATATCCTTTGAACCTTTCTATTTGTAGTGACAGTTGAGCGATTTGTTCTTCTTTCGATTTGCTCAACTGTTCATTTATTAATTGGAGTTTTCTTAATGCTAGAGATAGTTCATGTTGCTTTTGTATTGCGTGTTGATCAATTCTCTATTTCTCTTTATGCAATTGCTTAGTTAATTGATCATTTGACTGCCTCTGTGTTGCCAACTGCTATTCTAACTGCTATATCCTCTGCTGCTTTTCTTGTACCTCTGTCTCTAACAAAATAATTGCTTGATCCTTTTCCTTGAGTAAATTGCTGGCTTCCAATACCTTGCCCATAGTAGCTACTGTGTATGCTCCAACATACTGAGAGAGTTTAGTAAGATCTTCAGAAGGGTTGACTTCCTCTCTCCATAGCACATTAGTTATCTCCATTTATGCAGCAAAAGAGAAGATTGATCAAGTTTTCTCTTTTTCCTTTGTCTCTTTATTACAGCCCTATGATTACGGCTGTAGAAGACATCCAAGGGTGGTATTTCTTCTACATGTAGAACAATTTCATCGGATGGGTTCTTTGGAATCATCTCTACATCCTTTTGAGTCATGGGTAGGCTACTAGTTCCTTCAGTCAAAATTGCATTAGTTGTTGTCTTTTGACCAGTTGTCACCTCAAGCACGCTAAATCCTTGTAGGCTCTCAGTATTGCTAATGATTGAGTAAAACTGTTGTGATTCTTTGAGTAGTTTGGGATCAATATGAATGTTTGAATCAATGAGTTCACTGCATTTTCCCTATTCCTGTTCTTTCTCTGGTGTTTTTTCTTTCTCAGAGATCTTTTCCACTACAGGAGTCTTATCAGTAGCCTTTTGTTCAGTTTGACTGGATGGTTGAACTGTAGGGGTTGTGGCTAATATGTCTAAAGGAAGAGTTTGCAACCTATGGTATCTAAGCCTATTAAACATTTCTAGCCCTTCATCTTGATACCTCATTCTAGCCAATCCTTTAACTTGAAATAATGATTCAGTTGCGGCAAATAAATCATCGAAGTCATTGGCTTCATGATCAAATTTAACAAGTTTGGCTTGAGATGTGACATTATAAGCTACCTGTCTTGGATAATATTGCCTGTTAGGAATTGTGGCAGGATTCAACATTTGCATCTTTTCTGCCTCTTTCTCTGCATGCTTGTAGTAATGTAGAGTGAAAATGCCACACCGTAAGGGAAATATAGGCCACATGTGTTCCTTTGAATCCTTAAGGGTTCTGGATGTCCCTTCCACCATTATTTGATAAGGCAATTCTCGAGCTAACAATTTATCATGCACATACAGGGGGAGAACATGGGGTTTAATAAGGCTACCGAAAAGCCTTATATAGGTAAATTTCTCCTCCCCAAACCAACTACCTACTGCTGTCAAGTCAATTTTTGCTTCCTATGATATCCTGGGGGCAGGGTTATTAAAATTAGAATAATATACAAGGAGAATAAAACCATTGCATATTTTATACAAGTGATTTTTGTAATGCACCTTCTATAACTGCTTGTGGTAAATATGGATTGGATTCGGGTCTTGGGGAGTCCATCTCCATCCGAGTACCATATATTCAGAATTGAAACAAATAGTATCCATAATCTATGCACTATGGTCCGGGAAGTTTTATGTGCATTTGTTTTGTACTCCAAAGTCGTTGTAGCTAGTTTATCAGACAAAATATTTGCCCAATCCATAACATAACCATTGATTGAAGCTTCCATTAGGGGGACCATTTCTATAGTGAATTTGGCATAATCATGTATTCCCCACAGCTTTCACATCATAGCTCCAACATAGCAATAAGGGGAAGCCAATGAGTCAATAGAGTACTTACTAGATGACTCGTGCTTGTGTTTCTCTGGGAAATGCCTCCATTGCTTTATCGGGATTGACTCTAAGTCGTTTTATTTTGCAAATGTTTTTAGGAACGCCTTGTTGTATCACTTCTCAGGTTGTGATAAGTGGTACATTTTCCTGAGATCCTCATGCTGGAATGAGTCGAATATCCTCCCATCAGCTGTGCAAAATGTTTTGTCCGAGACTGGAATTTTCTTTATTTTTCTTTATGAAATTGCTTAGTTAATTGATCATTTGACTGCCTCTGTGTTCCCAACTACTATTCTAACTGCTCTATCCTCTGCTGCTTTTCTTGTACCTGCATCTCTAACAAAATAATTGCTTGATCCTTTTCCTTGAGTAAATTGTTGGCTTTCGATGCCTTGTCCATAGTAGCTGTTGTGTATGCTCCAGCATACTGAGAGAGTTTAGTAAGATCTTCAGAAGGGTTGACTTCCTCTCTCCATACCACATTAGTTATCTCCATCTGTGCAGGCAAAAGCGAAGATTGATCAAGTTTTCTCTTTTTCCTTTGTCTCTTTATTACAGCCCTATGATTATGGCTGTAGAAGACATCCAAGGGCGGTATTTCTTCTACATGTAGAACAATTTCATCGGATGGGTTCTTTGGAATCATCTTTATACCCTTTTGAGTCATGGGTAGGTTGCTAGTTCCTTCAATTGGAATTGTATTAGTTGCTGTCTTTTGACCAGTTGTCACTTGAAGCATGCTAAATCCTTGCAGGCTCTCAATATTGCTGATGATTGAGTCAAATTGTTCCCATTCTTTAAGTAGTTGGGATCAATATGAATGTCTGAATCAATGAGTTCACTTCCTTTTCCTTGTTCCTATTCCTGCTCTGGTGTTTTTTCTTTCTCAGAGATCTTTTCCACTACAAGAGTCTTATCATTAGCTTTTTGTTCAATTTGACTGGATGGTTGAACTGTAGGGGTTGTGGCTAATAGGTCTAAAGGGAGAGTTTTTAACCTATGGTCTCTAAGTCTATTGAATGTTTCTAGCCCTTCATCTTGATACCTGATTCTAGCCAATCCTTAAACTTGAAATAATGATTCAGCAGAGGCAAATAAACCATCGAAGTCATCGGCTTCATGATCAAATTTAGCAATTTTGGCTTGAGATGTGACATTATAAGCTACCTGTCTTGGATCATATTGCCTGTTAGGAATTGTGGCAAGATTTAGCATTTGCATCTTTTCTGCCTCTTTCTCTGCATGCTTGTATTCATGTAGAGTGAAAATTCCACATCGTAAGGGAAATATAGGCCATATGTTTTTCTTTGAATCCTTAAGGGTTCTGGATGTCCCTTCCACTGTTATTTGATAAAGTAATTCCCGAGCTAACAATTTATCAGGCATATGCAGGGGCAGAACATGGGGTTTAGTAAGGCTACAAAAAATCCATATCTAGGTAAATTTATCCTCCCTAAACCAACTACCTATTGTTGTCAAGTAAATTTTTGCTTCCTGGGATATGTTGGGGGCAGGCTTATTAAAAATAGAATAATATACAAGGAGAATAAAACCATTGCAAATTTTACACAAGTGATTTTTGTAATGTGCCTTCCATAATTTCTTGTGGTAAATATGGATTGGATTCGGGTCTTGGGGATTCCATCTCCATTCGAGTACCAGATATTCAGAATTGAAACAAATAGTATCCATAATGCATGCACTGTAATAGAAAGGGAGAATGGTCTGGGAAGTTTTACGTGCATTTTTTTTGTAGTCTAAAATCATTGTGGCTAGTTTATTAGACAAAATATTTGCCCAATCCATAACATAACCATTGATTGCAGCTTCCATTAGGGGGACCATTTCTATAGTGAATTTGGCAGAATCATGTATTCCCCACAGCCTCCACATCAAGCTCCAACATAACAATAAGGGGAAGCCAATGAGTCAACAGAGTACTTACTCGATGACTCATGCTTGTGTTTCTCTAGGAAATTCCTCCATTGCATTATCGAGACTAACTCTGAGTTGTTTTCTTTTGAAAATGCTTTTAGGAACACCTTGTTGTATCGCTTCTCAGGTTGTGGTAAGTGGTACATTTGGCTGATATCCTCATGCTGGAATGAGCCAAATATCCTCCTATCAGCTGTGCAATATGTTTTGTCCGAGACTGGAATTTTCTCTACCACCCATCTTACCACATCAGTATATGGCATGATTTTAGCTTGCGTTGTTATCCTATGAAGATAAGAACAAGCCAATTCCTTAAGAGTTCCTTCTAACTTGTTAGTTGAATCGGTTGTGGCTTCCTTTGATAATTTTTCGGGCTCCTCTGCTTCTATCAGATTATAAATGCTCTCCCAGCCAATGTTTCCCAAACCAAGAAACGTCGTATCTAAGATTAATCCTTTCTTGCTTGGTTGTGGTCCTTTGGCTGCAGGAGTGGCTTTGGACTTCTTTGATTTCTTCCCCATTTTCTCTGGATTTCTAGTTTCGGATGAACTTTGCACAAATAGTTTCAAACCGTAATACAAAGATAGTGCTGCTACAAGCTAATATGACAATGAATAGAATTACGTTGATTGGCATATGATAAATGAAATATAGTTAATGATTACAACGGATAAAATCTTTTAAAGGATTTATCCTTAACTATAATATTAAATAGTCATCCGAACTGTCAATCGTGGTAAATAACATCATAAATGCCCATCTCGTCGCTCATATACCGAATGATTATTTCAAGTGTGCTTTAGATTTAATTGATCGGCGATCAACGATAAATCATAAATCGATGATCAGGAGTGTCAAAGGGAAGGGATTTAACACTTGCTATAAATATCTTCGATTACCGAAAGGTGATACAATATAATGCATGCAGACTATTTTAATGTATATTTACCTTCCGAGATGCACTCCCAATTAATATATTGTAGTGGGGGTTTGGCTCGAGATTTATCCCTTTGTCATGTGACGTTGCCAATTGCTGATTGCGATTTACTTTATCGCATCAGGAGTTTTGATTAGGCCTTTCCATATGTCCCTTTATTATTGACACGACCGATTTGCTGATTACAATTTACTTTATCGGATTAGAGGAGTTGAGGGGCTTTGTTTTATGTACCTTTGGCATTTGTTTTCCTTGATTTCTAATTGCAATTACCTTTTCAGATCAAAGAATTTGGTGAGGCTTCGCTTTTGTGTGTGTTTCCTTTGTTATTGCGATATGCGATCTCCGATCACTTTATCACAATATAGAATGGTTTTATACTATGTTTTAAAGGAACACTTGGTTTTTATTTAAAAGGATTTATAAAATGATTCATTTACATCGGGCCTTTTAATAAGGATTTTCTTGTGATGAGGTAAATACCATTTTATTCACACATCTAACTAAGTTTATTTAAAAGGGACCCATTTCATATTAAAATTTTGTATAAATGTTTTTATGAAATAGGGGGTGTTTGTATAGCACAACACTCCCTCATTCAACTAGACCTTGACCGAGCCGCATTGCACAGTCTCAGCTCTCAATGATCCTACTCTGCTTCCCAAAACTGTGCAGAGAATGAGGTTATCCTCTGGGGCAGCCTGCACTAAATAATATTGAAAACGAGAAATCTAACTATCTCCTAGAACTGCACAGAATTTGTCCCCAAGTTTGATCCAATATGCACTTCCCGCAAGATCACCCATCAATCCTCTTTATAGTCTACCTGAACTACATTGTGACCCCGGGCTGCGTTGCTCTACAAAACTGTGCAGACATGTCCAATTTCCTGCTTGACACTACCTCCAAAACTTGTACAGACATGTGAGTGAGGCCTCTGCTGCCTGACACTACCTCCAAAACCTGTGCAGACATGTGAGTGAGACCTCTGCTACCTAACACTTCATTGTTCCAAGAAATTACGCAGATCTAAATGGCAGGCCCCCTATTGGCTTGCTCTGCCCTGCCTCTGAAAATTGTGCAGTTTTGACCAAAACTCTCCCTACTCCCCCACTCTGTACTCATCGTGGAATCTACGTAGTTGTGTCAGGAAGGCCACTTCTACCTGTCCCACACTATCCCTCAAAATTGTGCAGTTGTGACTAACATCTCCCCACAGCACGATCTTGCCATACTCTAGAAAATTGCACAGAATTTCCTGTGAGTACTTCATGTTGCCTGTCTATCTTCCTCAAATAAACTGCACAGATTCATAGCTAGACCTAGATGACCTACCCATTCCTCATCCTAAATATTGCGTAGAATTGTCCAATAGTTCCCTCAGACACGCTGCCTTGTCTTCCTCTCAGGAATTGCACAGTCCTGATCAATTGGGTTCCACCTTGTAGCTGTCATTGCTATCCCGGATTACACAAATATTCCTCCTAGTGACCTCTACACATTTTTTCCTGACATTCCTCTAGAGCCTCTCATCTTGGCCTGAGTTGTGCTTTGCATAGTTTTAGTGTCTTCTCTTCCCTCCTAGTCACCTCGGCCAGAAACACGAGAATAATGCATTAGGATAGACTAGGACATTTGGGATTGATGTCGTCCCATCATTAGTGAATTGGAGGAATACGTACATTGATGGATCATGACAAGACAATGAATAGGATGAAGAAGGAGTGCATGCTAGAATACTTGCTCGCAGTTGAACGTACACAGGAAGCACATCAAACAACAAGCAAAATAAACACATGCATGGAACCATCTTGTGAAGAATAAGACCATTGAAGACCCTGTAACACCAAGATATGTAGAGATGAAGACAAAGTACATTCGGGGACACATCTATCACATAACAACACAATAGCTTGACATGGACACCATAGTCAACCAATACATGTCAATAGTGTCATGTCGAGTTGTGTTATGAGTTATCTCGGCCACCTCACTACTGTGAATTGTAACTATTGTAATCCAATATAATGTAAAGTGAAATTCCAAGTGTCATTAATGGAATGAAAATAGTCATATGTAATGTAAAGAGTTATATGTAATGAAGTTCAAGAGTTATGAGGGTAGTCCAAGAGTTAAAAGGGAATGTCAAGGGTCACCCCACCCTTTGCTATATATAAAACCTCATAACTCATAGAATAGGCTTTTGGGAGCCAATCCTTTGACTAGGCATTACTTAGAGAAGGTTTTTTAGAGTATTGTGACAAGCCTTGGCTTCTCCATAATGCAGAGTGTGTATATCTCTTTGGAGGAGTAAGCGGTGTTGACTGTAACATTCCACTATTAGGGCTAGTGGGTGTCATGGTTGTATGTATGGATGGCACTTCTACTTATATATATATATATATATATATATATATATATAATAACAGAGCCAACAAGTCTTCATGCATATATTTTTATTGTAGTTTGACTTTGGTTACTTTAGCAATTTATGTTGTTTAACTTACACATTTGTGTATGAACTAGTTCATGTACGATTGTTTGAATCTTGTTAAAGTGGTGTTGTTGGTTTAACCTATTACTTTGGATTGTCCAGTATTCTGCTTTCTAATTTGTGATGTCGTTCAGTGTGTGTGTGTTCCTTTCCAGATGTGTACTATTACAAGCTTCTAAGGGGCAAACTTTCTTTTCTCCTCTGTGTCTTAGAACCTCCCCATGCATCTCTCTTGACTTGCTACAAGGTCACACACTTGCTTACAACAAAGGTATCTTGCTTACCTTTGTCGGCAACCGCAGTCAAGGCACTATTGTAGTACACAATGCTGGGACTCCTACTCTAAATGGCCTAAGGTCTTGTTGGGACTTCTTACCAGGGAGATCCCCTGGCTTGTTGGCAGGTCCAACACCATCAACATTTCGAGTGCTAGAAGGAGGGCCAGATGACAAGATGAGTCCTCAAATTCTATTTTGAATCTTCCAACAGATATCATGACTAGAGGTACAATTTGTCCTCCAAGATGTATGTCTTATGGAAATAAGTTTGAAATCTTAGAGGATCTTTGGAATATCTTTTGACATTTCACATAAAAAGGTGAAGGCAGAGAAGCCTGGCTCGTACACAAAGCTGCCTTTGTAGCTTTCTTTAGAAGGTATGAAATCCACGAGGATTACATGACCTGCTTGTTGTTCGCATTCACGCTTCGAGAGCACCCATTGCAATGGTGTGTCACACTGCTCGATAAATGCATTCACTCTCTTGATTAGCTGGTTGGAAAGGTGGACCATGCTTTACATAATTTTGACCATAAAGCACTCAATAAAGAAATTATGGAATTACGAAAAGCACCTGATGAATCCATTGAGAATTTTCACATATGATTTCGTAATCTTACATTTCGATTTCGTGAAGATGAAATTGATTGGGAATTTCTCAGTGAAAGATTCAAGTATCTTCTTCAAATATATGAAAACACACAAATCTTAGAATCATTCGAACCCCTCCTGACATACCTTGGTGTTAGAGCTGCCAAATCTAAGAAGGACAAGGTCACTATCACAAGTGATTGTTTGTCCTCTTCTCATTAAATAGATCTAGCTCCGTAGTGCAAGGTGGGAGAAGGTGCGTGCACATTTGTTGAACTATCATATCCTACCACCCCACTTGCTCTTAATATATGCACAAATTTGGCTTGTAAGACTATTGGTTGTCACGTGGATTTGTTTCCTAAACCTTCGTCCTCGCATTCTGTCGATCCTCTAGATTGTACTGTGTTGTGTTCTCCTGTTCCAGATTCCATAATTATTGTTCACGAGGATTAGGTTGTTGATAGAGTTGATGTTGTGCAACCAACCTGTGCTATCATTCATCATGAGTGTGTGCGGGAATCTAAAGAAGAACCCGTGGTAAAGGATGACCTCCTTCTATCTGCGCCTCATCTCCTCTATCTTGACATCTTTTGTGATTCTGCCACTTTTCATTTCCTTGTGAAAGTCCATCACCGAATGTTTCTACTTCCGATAATTTACAGGACACAGAGGATGGCAATATGTCATTGCATTGTGAAGAGGACACATATTTCTCTAAAAATCCATTCAATATTTGATCCGTCATTTTTGAAAATGCAGAATATGAACACTCTTATTTCTCATCAATCCCTCTGCATGATTCATTGGATCATGAGGATGTCGATGAACGTCTTGAATTTTTTTATCATGGTTGGTGTGACCTTTGTACTCCTTTATTCAATCACGATGTTGATTCACTTGTTTTTAATATTTCTACACCATTGGTCTTTGATGATCTATCTACTGATGAAGTGGAAACCCCTAAAGTTGTCGAGACACTTCAGCCTGCGCTGATGGTTATGTCAGGCCCTCGCTATCCTAAGGATAGTTCCTCTCCTGATCATCTATTGAAATAACGAGGCTCCTCATAAATCTCTTAAGTGCATTGAAGATCAATCTAGTTCACAAATTTCACATCCTCCTCTGAAATCACGTGATCCCATCGCTCACGCATTGGAGGAATATTGCACAACAAGCACCCTTGTGAAGTGCAAGTTGTCTTATTTCTTCATGTTTGCTCGTCAATCAAGGTTAAAATACTGTACATACTTATTGTCTACGGACAGTGTGTCGCAACACCATGGTACGTCGGCAGAATGCTTGTCCTGCACTTTTACTCTTTTATTTTATGTGGATGCCTTTAAACTCGGAGCGTGTTGGTATTCATTGTTTTATCTTTTTAGTTTGTTGGTTTTCATGTATATCTTTCTTGTTAACCATGCCTTCACCAACCTAGGACAACTAATGTGCCGATGGCTGCATTGGAAATATCACTTTATGTGAGCAGGCCCATGTTTAGCATAGGAGTAGTAGTGTTTTCTTTCTTTCTTTTCTTTTCTTTGCTTTCTTGTTTGCTTTATTTTTCTTGCATGTTGTCTTTACTTACTAGTTTTTCTTTCACTTTACTTCTTCTCTTTGCTTTCTTGTTGGTTTTCTTGTTTGCACACATACGTTAGTTTTACATCAAAATATGTTGAGCTCTTGAGACAAGCCATTAAAATATAAGAGGACTTGTAGAGCTATCAACATTTGGTTATCCGTTGTCCTCTCTCTTTATGGAGAGCTTATAGTCTTCATTCAATGATACCATGATGGAAAATACATTCTATTCAGAGTGAGTCTTGGTAAAAGGACAACGCTTGCATTGTTAACTATTACCCCCACCTACTCTAATCATGATTTTTTTTGGGTTAACCCTTGTCAGCTCAGTGAAGTAGAGTAAGGTGAGGGGGAAATTGTCAGAGGTATATATAACATAATTCTCTGAAGAGAAAATCACTTCTTCTCTCAATAAGTCAGGATCTCTCTTTCGCCTTATGAGAAATAAATAAGTGCCTATGCATAATTCTTTGAAAATGAAGAAAAAATGAAAAAATGAAAAATTAATAAGGCAAAATAAGTGAGAGGTTTCCTACATAGAGAGGTGATGCAACTAAATCTGCTAAGGTAATTTCCAGGTTCACTAGCAGTAGAGTGATGCTTTTGTTCCTGTGTGACTCCATCAGGGTATTATCCAGACCTACTAGTCATGGAGCAACACCAGAGATGAGACCAAAACTCTAAGAGTTATATTACTTGTGTATCAATATACCCCTCATCCCCAATCCAAATAACTCAATGAATTGGCTTGGTATGTGTTCTAATTGAAGAGAATGGTAGGGACTACATCTTTTACATAAGCTACTAAGGAAGCCATATTGATCAAAGAATCAAACAATACTTCCAAGCGAGTTAGACTCACTTTTCACGAGACAAGTTCCATACAAAGAGATGGAGTTCTACCAATGTGTCACCAATTTTGTAGCGGTTACAACCATCCTCCAAAATTTTGGCTTGCATGAAAATTTCAAAGCCTTCCATAGATCCTATGATCAATCATTCCTTGGTCACTTATTGGTAAGTTGATGATCTCAAGCCCCCCTCAATCTTAAGAGTTTCTCATGTTCTCATATTTATGCAACATGTGTCATCTTTGGGCATAGGGGTTATCATTTGTCTTGCAAAGGAAGTTTGTTCTACTTTAGGGGGAAATCTTCATGCGTATGGGTTGTTCTCATCACATAGACATGTTTCTCACTCACTTAATGCACTCTTGTCATGAAAGGTTGTTGCATCAAAAAGACTATGTTTTATATGTTTTGGATTGCCTATGTTGTATCAGTAAGTGTTCGTGTGTGATCATACTTCTAGTTCTATCACTATTTACATCAGTTTCATTGATCTTACATTTAGCCAGTCCCCCAAGCAACCTAGCCTCATCCAGCTTTCTGGAACTCAAAACTTTGCTTCTGCAACCCTCAAGCTTCTTTCCTTGTCTGTTGGGACTGTGAAATGTGTAGAGACCCTAGCCTCCCTTAGCATCCAAAACTATGTAGTGTTTTCCTTCAGTGCTCTTCCCCAATCGGAACCCACTATCTTCAGAAACTGCACAATGTTTCCCCTTAGCTACCCAATCTGACTTGCAAGATAAAATTGCAAAGAGGTGTCCTCCCAGGACTCCATCCCACCATAATGTATTGCATCTCAAAACTACATAGTGTTTTCAAAGCTATCCAATTTGTATTGTATTTAGAAACTACAAAATGGGCCTCCCAAGGCCTCATCCTCACATCAGTCACTACCCGTTGAAACTGCGCAAATCTATCTCTCAGTGACTACAAGAAAACATGACATGATAGATCACTCTCAAGGATTTGAGGAGAAGGAACAAGAAACTAAATGATGATAAAAGATCAGGACTGCATGCAAACTCTGTCAGATGCATAATCATCTCAAGGGTAAGTATGGTAAGTAATGTATATCCTTTTGAAGTACATCTCTTAGTGTAGCTTAAAGTAATTCTTATCATTGTTATATCATTATGTATTAAATAACATGCATGTTTTCAAGCACTAAAAGTCATTCCATGTGTTCCCTCTACGTGTCTTGCTTCCTTTCGATTGTTGGACCAAATGTTGTCTTTTAGCATGTTGATTGCTATATCATGCTTGCAATATTGTTTAGGAAATTTTGAAGGTTTGTCTTTCTGTGCATGAGTTGTTTTCATTATGTGAAAATCTTTGGTACTAACATGCAAACTTGTAAGCAATGTCGCACAAGTGGCGTCACGGTCGTTCGAAGATCTATCTGAAGTGTCACACTTGTGACTCATAACCTTTAGATAGGCCCACTGAGCACATGTTTTTCTTGTTTATTTGAGGTGTTTTGTCATCAAGCCATGCTACGTGTGTGATCAAAATGTCATGTATGCACAAGTTCACTTGCTCCCACACTTAACCATTTTTCTTGAAAATATGTCGAACTGACAACCCTCCTTCAAACAGACCCTGACTAACCAGCACTGTGGAGTCTCAGCTCTTAGTGACCCTGCTCTCCTGGTCAAAACTGCGTAGAGCTTGAGGTTGTCATATGAGGAAACCTACATTGTGAAATCCTGGAAATGATCAAGTTGACTATCTCCCAGAATTGTGCATAAGTTGTCCCCAAGTCCAATCCAATCTACGCATCCCACAAGATCACTCATCAAGCCTCTGTCTGGTCTCCCACAAACCTGAATTGCATTGTTTCCTCGGGCTGCGCTAATCTCCAAACACATGCAGACATGACCAAATTCCTACCCGACACTGCATCTAGAAACTTAGCAGACATATGAGTTAGACCCCTACTTCCTGGCACTACACTCTTCCAAGAAATTGCGTAGATATGACTAGTAGGCCCCTCCATTGACTTGCTCTACCCCACCTCTGGAAATTGCATAGTTTTGACCAGAACTCTCCCTAATTCACCACTTTGTACTCATCTTGGAAATTGCATAGTTGTGTTGGGAAGGCCCCTGCTGCTTGCCTTGCACTATCCCTAAAATATCCATAGTTGTGACCAATAGCTCCTTGTAGCCCGATCCTGGCCTGCTCTAGAAAACAACACATAATTGCCTGCCAATGATTCTTGCTGCCAGATCTGTCCTCCTTAGAGAAGCTACACAGGTCCCTAGTTGGACCCCTCATGGCCTGACAAGTCCTCATCCTAAAAATTGAAAATAACTATCTAGCAGTTCCCCCAAACACCCTATCTTGTCTTCCTCCTAGGAACTCCACAATCCTACTTAGCTAGGTTCCACCTTGCAACTATGATAGTTGTCCCAGATTGCAAATATGCCTCCTAGTAACCTCTGTAGTTTTTCCCAATAGTCCTACAGAGCCTAACATCCTAGCCTGAGCTATGCTCTACACAATTTGTGTTTCTTGTCCTCTCTCTTGGTCACCTCGACTCAAAACACAATAATAATGCATCAGGATAGACTAGGATGTTTTGGATTTGATGTTGTCATATCATGAGTAGATTGTAGGAACAAGTACACTAATGGATCATGGAATGACAATGAATGAAATGAAAAAGGAGTGCATGCTAGAATACTTGCTCGCAGTTGAACGTACACACAAAGCACATCAAACATTAAGCAAAAGAAACACATGCATGGAACCATCTTACAAAGAACAAGATCATTGAAGACCTCACAACACCAAGCTATGAAGAGATGAAGACAAAGCACATTTGGGGACACATCCATCACTTAATAGCACAACAACTTGACATGGACAACACAATTAGCTAGTACATGTCAATAGTATCATGTCAAGTTGTGTTATGAGTTGCCTCAGGCACCTCACTAGTTTGAGACGTAATTATTATAATCTAATATAATGAAAAGTGAAATTCCAAGTGTCGTTAGTGTAATGTAAAGAGTTAAATGTAATGAAGTTCAAGAGTCATGAGGGTAGTCTAAGAGTCAAGGGGGAATGTCAAGGGTCACCCCACCCTTTGCTATATATAGAACCTCATAACTCATAGAACAAGCTTTTGGGAGCCAAGATTTTGGCTAGGCATTGATTAGAGAAGGGATTAGAGAGTATTGTGATGAGCCTTGGCTTCTCCACATTGCAGAGTGAGTATATCTCTTTGGAGGAGTAGGCGGTGTTGACTGTAACGTTCCACTGTTGGGGCTAGTGGCTGTCATGGTTGTATGTATGTATGGAACTTTCACTTATCTATATGTATGTATGTATGTATGTATGTATGTATGTATGTATGTATGTATGTATCTATATATATATATATATATATATATATATATATATATATATATGTATGTATGTATATATATATATATATATGTGTGTGTGTGTGTGTGTGTGTGTGTGTGTATACATACATACATATATATATATATATAACAAAGCCAACACATCTTCATTCATATATTTTTATTGTAGTTTGATTATTCTGGTTACTTTAGGAAGGTATGTTATTTAACTTACAAATTTGTGTATGAACTATTTCATGTACGATTGTATGAATCTTGTTGAATTCATGTTGTTGGTTTAACCTGTCACTTTCGATTATCAACTATTCTTCTCTCTAGCTTATGATGTCATTCAGATCATGAAAATGAAGGGGCACACTTCCTTTTCCCCTCTTTGTGTTAGAACATAACCATGCATATCTCTTAACTCGTTACAAGGTCAGACACTTACTTTTGACAAAGATATCTTGCTTACCTCTTCTCGCTACCAAATTCAAGGCACTATTGTACAACCCACTATTGGGACTCCTACTCCAAACGGTCGGAGGTCTCATTAGGACTTATTACCAGGGAGGTCCCCTGACATGTTGGAAGGTCTAGCATCATCAACACCAACATATCAATATTTGTAGGCCATAAACAAAATGTTATTTGATTCATAAGAGGTAAATGCCCTTATTTGGTGCACTTAAGATATTGGAAACTAAAGAGGGGTGAGCCACTCTCCACCCAACCATAAGATCAACTACATTGTTATATTTCTTGCAACTAGCCACCGCTAAGCCAAATCCAATTCCTTAATATCAAGGTCACTCAAAAATAATATTCAAGTAGTAAATGTGAATGCAACTATTCTTCACTTCTAGGATTTAGGAATTTCACCTTATTGGGTGAGTTAGGGGCTCTTAACATGTAACAACCCCTGGTTAATTTTCTATGTAAATAAAATAATACCAAGGTCATGGGACACATATTCCAAGTTGAATGGTGGGAAAAAATTATACTGGGAATCATTTGTGTGTTAATAATCGATATGGAAATTGGCAAAGGCAAATAGGAAATAAATGACATTTAATTATGAAAATAAAGAAAAATAGGAGAAAAGGAAGGTGGAGAGAAACAAATTTGCATAAGGGAAATTAGAAGGAAAATGAAGAAAAAGGAGACATCAATGGTAGAGAAGCATAAGATAAATGGTTCACAACTTTTGGCTTAGCTTTAATTAGTCTAGCATTTTGATAGTTTTAATTCTAATTCTTGTTCATTCTCTCATACTCTTGCACACTTAGAGTATTCTTGGATAACTCTATCATTCACTTGGATTTCGAAAAATAAAGCAACGGAAGGAAAGGAAGCGCAAGGAGAAAATTTGATCAACAACAAAAAAAAGCTTACTTTGAAGGTAACAGGTTGCATGTGTGATCTCCTTGTTGATTTTGTATGCATGGTGGTTATGCATTATCATTGGGATAGAGATTTTCCTGGATTGACATTGATTTCAACCCTACATTGCCATTTCCTAGATAGCTATGGTGTAGTGTGTTACCCACTTGATTTTCGTGATTGGTTCCAAGGTTTCCTATGGTTGTGGGTTGAAACAAATTCTGTAGAACCCTGAAATAACTTGGGTTCCGTGAAGGTTGTGAGTTGAGTTACTAGTCCCTGAAGCCTGTCGTTTGGGATAAATTCTCTGGAGACCTAAAACAACTTGGGTTCCCTAGAGGCTATGGGTTGATATGGTTCCTAAAGCCATAGAAAACTGGGGCAGAGATCAATCTATTTGATGCTAGTGATTTCTAGACCATATAGGTGAAATCATTGTGGTTGAGAGTTGAGGTAGTTTGGCCTCTAGAAGACCTAGTTGATTCTACTTTGGTTTAACCCTTATGATCCAACATTCATGCTTGGAATATGGCACAGGGGTGATGGGTTGAAAGAGAGATCTGGATCAACCCAATCTACTGTTGGGCAGTACGTGGACGTCCCTGGCTTCATTGGAATTTTCATATGCTAATATAAGTTATTTTCCTATTGTTATATATGATCACCTATACTGGTTATTATGGTTTTTTTATGGTTGATTTGTCATGTTTTATGTTATGGTTATATGATGGTTATATGCTTGGTTTTATGATGTGCTATAGCTATGGATCTTGTTCATGATTTGATAAGTTACTAGATGGTTGATGAATGCATGGGCTTGCAAGTGTTGTTGCAGCTAGATTGAGAGGGTATAGAGCCTTCATGGTGATTTTTAGGTGAGGTTAAAAAGTTTATGATCAAATATGCATTCATTACCTATAGCTTATATGTTTACTATCTGTTCGATGAAATGTCTATCTTCCATTAGGCAAGTATTGGTCAAGATCTTGCTCAAGTTTTGACTTTTTAGCATTGTTATCATCATAGTCATGATTCTGGAAAGTTCTAAGCAGTTCTGAGAAGTGGTCCAGAGGCAATCTTGAAAACATGGCATAGATCTCACGACCGCAACAACAGAATAGAGGAAATTGGGTCACAACCACATGCAGATAGGCTTATGGGTGTGGCTGGAGCCTCATAGTCTCATGCATAATGTTTCAATGGTGTGTTTGTGGTGTAAAACTAGTGAAAATGAGTTCTACCTCAGGTATTGACCACTTGTGGTGGCTATTAGGCTCCTAAGTGGTCTGTAGTCTTTGAGGGATGTCAATATGTGTTCTGGTTTGTAGGACCCACTTCCATAGCTAGAACTTATAGGTCGGTTCATATCATAGTGACACTCAACTCATGTTTACCTTGGAGAATTTATAAACATGGGTAAATGTGGGAGGAGGCATTACATAACACAACAAGGGTCACCATCCAAGGCCCACATGCCACAAAATGGGTCCTTTCATTGATTTATCAATCCCTTAGTGCTTCCCTTCAATGAAAGTGTAACTAGGTTTGGTATCCATAATTACATGATCTTTGTAAATGATGAAATAAAAGAAATAAAATTATTTTTATATGCCTTGTTGTACGGGTTTCATGAGAAATAGGTTTATTTGGTAGTGGCTCCTAGTGAGAGCCTTAGGATTTATTAATAAGTCAAAGAGTCAATGTCATGTATGAAGAATCTCTTCTTGAGCCTATTGTTTAGTCAATTTAGTGTCCTAAATTGCTACATAAATTATCAATTCAGGTATCGTAAACTGATGAAGTGTAGTGCATTATATGTGCTAGATGACCCTTTCTTACATCACTAATTTTGGGTTTATGTTTGTTTTGGAGTTTTGTTCTTTTGATTCCTAATGTTCTGCAATGTAAACAAACTATTAATCTACTACTGCTAAGAACCTAGATAGATGAAATGAAAGTTAAAATTGCTTTTAGGCCAATTTTTGAAGTAAAGTTTTTAAACAAGAAAGTGAAAAATAGAGCTTCTCTTCTTGCTATTATAATTGTTTCCAAAACATGAACTGAAAGGACTTTAAAACTGCTATCTACTCAAAACCAAAACTTAAATGAGAAAATGAGATTGCAGCTATCTATGATAAACAAAAAATAAAATATTGGAAATAATATTACTTCTACTGTCTAATCTACTTGCACAATTAAAGCTTAATAAACAATTGAATATGGAATTGTAGTGAAACTAAGCGAAGAACTAAAAATGAAATTACAATTATTCTATGATGAAAGCAAGAATATATGAAGTATTGTTGTTACTCAGTTGCATAATTCAAGGAGACTACCTCCTTATGATAGCAAAATTGAGGGATTTCATTCTTAATCATTCTAAGAAAAGTAAACATGAAAGTGCAAAGAAAAAACTCATTCATAAATAAAACATTTCACCACATAGTCTTAGGATTAACCATGAATGGAAAGGGTTCTTGGAAATATCCATTTATATCATGAGTTGCTAAACTAATAAGAAAATGACATTGAGCTACTTAACTCAAAAACTAATGAACAACAATTGTAATGAAGGACTCATTCATAAATACAATATTTCACCATTTAGTTTGAGGATTAACCATCAACGAAACGTTTTTTGGATATATTCATTTATATCATGAGTGACTACACTAATAAGAAATTGAACAACTTAACTCAAAAACTAATGAACAACAATTGTAATGAAAGACTCATTCATAAATACAACATTTCACCATTTAGTTTGAGGATTAATGATCAACGAAAGGCTTTTGGAAACATTCATTTATATCATGAGGGGCTACACTAATAAGGAAAAAGGCATTAAATAGCTAAAATTAAAATATAGATACTAAGGAACAACAGATGAAATAAATCAAATTATGCTACTGACATCAAATTAAAAACTACAGTTAAGAGACTAGAAAGCAATGAAACTAAAGGATTATTCTACGCCGGAATACAACTACTCTGACTTAGTGTAAACAAATGACACAAGCTGCAATATACACAGTGTTAGGAAACGATTATGAACATGATGAAAAACACAGTAAATGTACAATTAAACTAAGAAATACAAACATAAATAAAATGTACAAAAATACAATATACCCTTGACCATGCAGGGGCCCTCTACAAGGTCTCAAATTATCAACATAGAATCAACATTTCACACACTTCAGGTATCCATTGAAAACAGAGTTGATATATTAAAACAGAGCATTGATTTTCTCACACTACAAAGTGGAAATTGCACTATTACATAAGAAAAAAATTTGAACTAAAACTTGAACTTGTTCTGCATTCTAAACGCTGGTATTTATAGGAAAAAAAACAATTGTTTTGAAGAGAGGAGTCATCTACAGAAAAACACATAGGTAGATAATGTATCCGGAATTCTTGTCTTCTGTTGCCTTGAAACATAAATCTTCTAATAGTGGCTGTTGGATTTTGTTTATGTAGGTGGTAGATGAGGTCCTCGGCTTTAGGAGGCTGCCTTGGATCCATTACTGAGAATCTTGCAAAAACAGAGTTCTACTAGCCATAGGTTTCTTCCATTGACTTCCCTTTGACCGAGGTCCTTCTCATCGATCTTGGCCAAATGGATGGATACCATCCATATTCTGATGTTTTCCAAGGTACCCATGTGGTCTGTTTCCTTTCTTGACACCTGTAACCTACAAAAGCGTGGAGATCACTGCAGAACAACCAATTAGCTGCTAAATATGGCTGTGTTCCATAGCTGAAAAACAAAAAACTATTCAAATAACAAACATAACAATATAACTTTCAAACCACTAAAATATACTCCTTGAGGCAATGTGTAATGGCTTATGATGATGAAGGTTGCATTTTTCATTGAAAAGCAAAGGAAGAAGGATGTGAAAGTTGCTTAAGAAAGAGGCAATTTTGGAACTCAACATACCCCCACTATGAGACTATTGCATGTCCCTATGTAATCAAAATTTTAAAAACCCTCCTTCTACTGCATCTACTCTGAGACTTCAACCAAAACATCCAACCTTTTCTTGCTTCTCTTTGCTGCAACTGCCATCCTAGGCTCCCTGATGAGGAATCTATATTTGAGGTTAATGAGAGCCCAGTTTAGCTTCTTGTTTTTCCTCCTGTTCTTCTTATGCCACAAACCCAAATGAAGCATGGTGTTATCATGAATGATATTTTCCAGCTTGTTTTGTTCTTTTAAAGCTTCATTTTCCTTCTGAATATGCCTATTTAAGACCTCTAGCTCATAGATTTCCTACTTAAGTGAGCTAATAAAAGCCTCTTGTGATGTAACTGGCTGCTCAGGGTTGGATGACGTCCTTTGATTTACTGATGTATTCCTTTGCTCTAGTGACTCAATATAATCATAAATATACTATTAGACTGGGTCAATCTCTCGTGACACTCTCTTTGGATTGCTTTCAAAGTTTTGTTGAGGAGAATGAGCTAGGTTCTGCTCAAATGTGATGTTATCTTGGGACTGAGTTGGAGTTTCTTCTCCCAAGTCTATGAATTGAGCCTTTATTGATTTTGCTTTCTTCATTCTGCCCTTGAGTCTAGAACTTCTCCTCAAACTTTGTGAGCCTATGTTTTCTTCCTCTATGACTTGTCTTCTTTTCCCCTTCTCTTTCTCTTTCTTGGAATATTCCTTGATCTTGACTAATTTTTCAGAAAGTAATTGCTCTTCCTCTGATGAAGGTTCAGGAGTATTTTTATGGATTTTCTCAACTTTTCCTTTCATCTTTCTCCTATGTTTTATCTGCTTTATGATTTATGTTAACGTTTCAGAGATGGGCTCTTCTTCATTGCCTTGATGTGCTGAAGTTGTAGGAGTGTTTTGAATTGTAGGATTGAATTTTCTTCTCCAACTATTTTTCACAGAACTTCCTTTAGGTAATTATGGTGGACCTTGGAAAATGTTTATGATCATAAATTTCTCCCATGTGTCTCCTACACTCTTTAAGTGATATTCAACTAGAATTTTAATGAGACCATGGTGATAAAGATAAGGTTCTATGTCTTCTATTTTCTTTTGAACAGTAGTGGACATTCTCCTTAAGCTATTCAACAGAAAGAATGGGATATTAATGGTTCTATTTTCAAGGAAATTCATCAACAATCTTATGTGATATACATACATGGAGCCAAATCTACCCTTGCATGTGATAAATTTTTGCAAAATCAATAGCATGCTACTCCATTTACCTTTTAGTGCAGAGATGGGAATTCCTCACTCAAAACATGAAGTGCACATACCTAGCTTTTGGAGAATGACTCTCCAAGTTTCATCATAGAATTATTTATTCTTGAACCACCTCTCTCAAACTTTTTGTAGCTCGGTTGCTGCTGCAATGAAAGACTCAATCATTGTAAACTTTATGTCACCAATCTCCACATCCATCCCATCAAATGATCTAGCAAATGACTTGGTGATTTCTTTGTGATGACCATCAAATTTCTTAATGAAGCTCAGCCAACCAGCTTTCTTCAACATCCCTTTCGGTTGAGGGTATCCTTCCATATATTTCACTCCTATAGGTTCTGTTCTTACAATGGGACCCATCACTCCTTTTCTCTTCGTTCCTTCAAATTTCCTTTACTGTCTGTGTGTAGAAGAATGTGTAGATGGAAGTGGTATATAGAGGCAAAAATAGTTATATATAGGGGAATGAAATAACAGAGTATGTGGAAGGAAAACGATAGATATGGGGATGAAACATATAGGGTATATGAAACTGGGAAATTGTATGCGGGAAATAGTGTAGAAGATGTATGCAATGGAGTGGATGCACACGTAGACTATGTGGAAAACAGAGTATTGCTTATACACAGAGAAAATCGAAAATAGAATGAATGATTGTGAGCTCATTATTTCTGAGTGCTTGTATACACATAGGAAGGTTGTGGAAGTAATATTGAGGAACTCAGTGTAATAAAGGAACAATAGGGTTGTGAAGAGCCATTTCCAACTGGGTTAAGTCATGTAATTAGCCATTAAATAGGTGTAATGGATAAGTACAGTGAAGTACGAGTTAAAATCTGAGATCAAATCATGATACCGTTAGGCATTAAAGTTGGAAGGCATGGTGGAATAATCATGGCAATCAAATTGCATGATGACAAGTCAAGGAGTATTGTGATTATACAAATTATACAACTTATGTTTTATATTGCTATTTGAAATAGGTTTTTATTCTCACCTTTAGAACCATACCTTTCCACTGGCTAACCCTTTTTTGTTGCTTTTTCAGGTGCTTAGATGTTGATGTGTCTTCAAGAGTTGTTTTACTCCTCCAATAGCTGCATATGAAATTTATTATGGAATGACATTTTTATTTTTTTGAGCTAATGATCAAACTGTTACTACAAAGTCAAATTGGCTACAGAATAGGATTAGTTGCAGAACTGGAACAACTGCGGAATTGGAGAACGGCTGCGAAATGTAAAACAAAGAATAAAATGTGACCTTATGGATGAATGAAAATGGAGATGACTGTGAGGATGAAAATATGATATAATGAAAATGAGAAATGGATATGGAAGAAATGTTGAAGAAGAAAAATTTATTGTTGGAATGTGGTGGTATAGTGGAGTGAAATTTGCAGAAATAAAACATAATGGAAGTGAAGCAAAACAATGAATTTCAAAACGCACAATGAGTCACCATATTTTGGAAAATATAGGGTGTCAGAATCTTTTGATTTTCACCTTGTATTTTCTATATAAGCATGCCAATCAGTGATTGGTTCTCAACCTTATACAATTATGTATATATATATATAATATATTATATATAATATATATAATATATATATATATATATATAATATAATATATATATATATATAATATATATATATTATATAGAATATATATATATATATTATATATATAAAGTAATGATGAAAGAACAAGACTAAGTTGGTCGAGAAGAAAGATTCTTCTTCACCAACTTCATTTCAGAATTATTTTGAAAGATCTTGATGAACTGCTCCTTCGAGATTGGCTTTTGATAAATTTTCAACCTATGACCATTCACAAGGAGAGGAGTTTGATGCTCATCTATTGTTCTGATTCTTACTACTCCATTACTGAAAACTTTTTCAATCTCATATGGCCCAAGCCAATGAGTTTCAAACTTTCCTTGGAAATCCTTAAACTTTGAATCAAATAATAGTGCCCAATATCACTCTTGAAACCTTTTATCCATGATGTACTTGTCATGCCACTTAGCTCTTTATTGCTAAACTAGACCAGTTCTTTGAACAAATTTTTGTCTAATTTCATCAAGTTCATTTAACTGCTCCAGTCTATGCTTTTGAGCTTCTCATAAATCCATCCCCAACTTGACCGCCATCTTGAAAGTTTTAACTTGGAACTCTATGGGGACCAGGACTTGCTTTCCATAAATAAGTTCATAAGGTGTATGTCCTATTGTGTTCATCCATGTACTTCTATAGGCCCACAAGGCTTCAAGAAGCCTGTCTGCCCAATCTCTTCTATGTAGATGCACAGTCTTGGTGAGGATTCCATCAATCACTTTATTTGTAGACTCCACTTGACCATTTTCTTGTGGATGATAGGGAGTGGACTTCCTATGCTTGATCTTGTATTCTTCCATAAGCCTCTCCATCATTTTGGATGTGAATTGAGATCCTTGATCTATCACAATTTCTCTTGGAACACCAAAGTGAGTAAAAATATCCTCAAAAAGAAAACTACCTACAGATTTTTCGTTAGTAAAAATTAATGCTCTGGCTTCTACCCATTTGGTGACATAATTAGTGCATACCAATATATAATTTTTCTAATTGGATGGAGGATTAATAGGTCCAATAAAGTCTATAGCCCATTTTTCAAAGGGTTTGATAAGTACCTAAGGTTGTAATGGCATTTCATTTGAGGGGGCATATTTCCCTACCCTTTGGCAATTGTCGCACCTTTTGACATATTCTTTAGCATCTCTGATGATGGATGGCCTATAATATCCTAAAGAAAGGATTTTATAGGTTGTCCTCTTGTTAGCAAAGTGTTCACCACACGACTCATCATGACATGCTTTGATAATATCAGGAATTTCATCTTCCCTGACACACCTTCTGATCATAAGATCTGGCCCTGTTTATACAATTTGTTATTGATCTATGAATATCTTGCACTATTTTGAAAAATCTTTCTTTTCTCTCTAGGAAATAAATGTGAAGGTAACTTCCCTGTAACCAAGTAGTTAGCAACACTTGCAAACCAAGTAGTTTGAGTAGTTACTGAAAATAGATATTCATCAGGAAACTTATCCTCAACCGAAGAGTCTTCTTTGATATTTTGAATCCTGGACAAGAAATCAACAACTGGTTTTGTTTTCCAGGTCTATCTAGCACAGTAATGTTGAATTCTTGCAAAAGTAAAAGCCATATTGTAACTATGGCATTAGTAATAGGTTTATTCATCAAATATCTAATTACAGAGTGATCTGTATGAACAAAAGTTTCATAGCCTATTATATAGTGTCTAAACTTGTTAATTGCATGAACAACTAAGAACTCTTTTTCAGTCACAGTATAATTCAACTCAGTGGGAGTCAAATTTTTACTTGTGCAGTAAATGGCATAAGGAATCAAATATTTTTGTCTCAATAAAGCTCCTAGAGTTTTATCTGAAGCATTTGTAGAAATATGGAAGGGAAGTTTCCAATTTGGTCATCTTAAGATAGGCGCTTCAGATATTTTTGCTTTCAAGGTTTCAAATGCTAGTTGGCAATCAGGATTCCACTTGAATTTACAATCTTTTGTAAGCAATTTGAAGAGTGGAGATGCTACTTTGGTAAAATTTTCTATAAACCTTCTATAATATCCTGTAAAGCCTAGAAAACTTCTAACAACTTTTTGGCAATTTGGAATTGGCAAATTAGAGATAGCTTCAACTTTTGATTTGTCTACTTTAATCCCATATCCTGAAATGTGATGTCCTAAAACAATAACTTTTTTAAACATCATAAAGCATTTTTCATGGCTTAGTGAAAGGTTTGTTTCGTTACATCTTTTAAGGACTTTTTCCAAATTTTCCAAAGCCTCTTCAAATGTGTTACCATAGACTGTAAAGTCATCCATATATACCTCTACACAATCATGTATTAGATCAGAAAATATTCCTAGTACTACCTTTTGGAATGTTGTTGGTGCATTACATAACCCAAAGGAAGCACTCAGTAGGAAAAAGTTTCCCATGGACAGGTAAATGTGTTTTTATCCTAATCTTTAGGTGTTACCTGAATTTGATTATAACCACTAAAACCATCCAAAAATGAGAAATACTTTTTACATGCTAATGTATCTAATACCTAATCTATAAAGGGCAAAGGAAAGGGATGTTTTAAGGTTTCTTTATTCAATTATCTATAATCAATGCACACCCTCCATTTACCATTCTTTTTAGTCACAATGACCAAAGGAGAAACCCATTGGCTATTTGAAATATCACTAAGGCTCCCTAAAATATCAGTTTTAAACTCGTCAAGCATATTGCCAATTTCTACCCTACCTATAGATCCGGTTGCAGATTTGTTTGCTCTAACAAGAGAAGGATATCTTGGTCCTTTCCTGGTTTTAGATTTACCTCTTGAGAGATGAACACATACTTCTGCTATGTCACTCAATGGAAGTTGAGAGATGTCTCCCTTCCCCATCATGTTAAGAATATCTATCCATTCATCTCTAATGGCCTTTAACAAAAGAGGTTTCAAAGTTTTCTCATCTAAATTGTTCATTTTTGCTATTTTCAAATTGTAATTAAACCTCTCAAGCAAATCCTCTAAGTTTTCATATTCCTTTTGTATCATTTTGAATACTTCATCCTTATGATTGGTAGGCATACAAAAATCCAAGTATCTATCCAAAAATTACCGTTTCATGTCATTCCATGTTCTAATGGATTGAGTGACTAACCGCATAAACCATTTCAAAGCAGCCCCTTTTAGTGTTGAAGGGAACAATTTGAGTTTTTAAGAGTCTTCTAGATAGTCATAGCTTCTGCACAAGACTTCAAACTCAAACAAAAATATTTCAAGGTCCTCACTTCTCAACCCATAAAAGTTTGGGAGGACAGATGGTGACATGTTTTTCATTGTTGTATGTGTTTCCTCATCTACTATAGGGAATCCAAATGAGTTGTCTATTTCCCTATTTCCTATGCCTCCTCCATTGTTACCACTACCTCCTCCATTGTTTCCTCTACCTCTTCCTCTACCCCCTCCTCTAAACAATGAGAATTCTCTATCTTGTTCTTCTTCTGCCATTATAGTTTCTTCAGAGTCCTCTGGTTCTTCTATTAATGGATTATGGGATTGAGTTTCTACTTCTTCCTCTTCACCAGGTATTCCTACTTCCTCAAATGCAATAGGCTCCCCTATAGAAGTGAAAAAGTCTTCTCTCCTAAGTCTATTTTAGTAGATGAAGTGGGAGAATCTTCTAACTAAGTTGTTGCCCCTTGAATTCTAGGAATTCTAAGGCTGGGAGTATGAGTCTGGGATGGAGCTGTATCTTTCCTAACTCTTGGTAGAGTAGGTGGAGTTGTGAAAATCGAACTTCTGCCCCTAGCTATAAATATACCCCTAGAATCTCTTTCTCTATGCATGTCATTGTTTTGTTTTGTTGATTTTTATTTTTTTATGAATGTAAGAAAAAAGGCTACGTAGTTACACTTCCCCGATAGCGGTGCCAAAATGTTTAGTTAATTTAGTGTCCTAAATTGCTAAATAAATTATCAATCCGGGTAACATAAACTGATGAAGTCTAGTGCACTATATGTGATATATGACCCTTTCTTACCTCACTATTTTTGGGTTTACGTTTGTTTTGGGGTTTTGTTCTTTTGGTTCCTAATGTTCTGCAATGTAAACAAAATTTTAATCTACTGTTACTAAGAACCTAGAGAAATGAAATGAAAGTTAAAAGTGCTTTTAGGCCAATTTTGGAAGTAAAGTTTTTAAACAAGAAAGTGAAAAACAAAGCTTCTCTTCTTGATATTATAATTGTCTCCAAAAAATGAACTGAAAGGACTTTAAAACTACTATCTACTCAAAACCAAAGCTTAAATGAGAAAATGAGATTGCAGCTATCTATGATAAACCAAAAATAAAATACTGGAAATAAGATTACTTTTACTGTCTAATCTACTTGTAGAATTAAAGCTTAATAAACAACTGAAGATGGTACTACAACTAAACTAAGTGAAGAACTAAAAATGTAATTACAATTATTCTATGATGAAAGCAAGACTACATGAAGTACTGTTGTCACTCAGCTACATAATTCAGGGAGAACTACCTCCTTATGATAGCGAAATTGAGGGATTTCATTCTTCATCATTCTAAGAAAAGTAAACATGAAAGTGCAAAGAAAAGACTCATTCATAAATAAAAAATTTCACCACTTAGTCTCAGGATTAATCATTAACTGAAAGGGTTCTTGGAAATATCAATTTATATCATGAGTTTCTAAACTGATAAGAAAATGGCATTGAACTATTTAACTCAAATACTAATGAACAACAATTGTAATGAAGGACTCATTCATATATACAACATTTCACCATTTAGTTTGAGGATTAACCATCAATGAAAGGCTTTTGGAAACATTCATTTATATCATGAGTGAGTACACAAATAATAAATTGAACATCTTAACTAAAAAACTAATGAACAACAATTGTAATGAAAGACTCATTCATAAATACAACATTTCACCATTTGGTTTCAGGATTAACCATCAACGAAAGGCTTTTGGAAACATTCATTTATATCATGAGTGACTACACTAATAAGGAAAAAGGCATTGAACAAATGAAATTAAAATCTAGAAACTAAGGAACAACAGATGAAATAAATCAAATTATGCTATTGACATCAAATTAAAGACTACAGTTAAGAGACTAGAAAACAATGAAACTAAAGGATTATTCTACATTGGAATACAAATACTTTGAGTTAGTGTAAAAAAATGACATAAGATGCAATATATACAGTGTTAGGAAATTATTATGAACATGATGAAAAACACAGTAAATGTACAATTAAACTAAGAAAGACAAACATAAATAAAATGTACAGAAATACAATATACCCTTAACCATGTAGGCGCCCTTTGCATAGTCTCGTATTATCAACATAGAATCAACACTTCACACGCTTCAGGTATCCATTGAAAAGAGAGTTGCTATATTAAAATAGAGCACTAAGTTTCTCATACTACAAAGAGGAAATTGCACTATTACATAAGCAAAAACTTTGAACTAAAACTTGAACTTGTTTTGTGTTCTAAACGCTGGTATTTATAGGAAAAACACAACTGTTTTGAAGAGAGGATTAATCTATAGAAAAACATGTAGAAAGATAATGTATTCGGAATTCTTGTCTTCGGTTGCCTTGGGACAAAAATCTTCTAATAGTGGCTGTTGGATTCTATTTATGTAGGTGGTAGACGAGGTCCTCGGCTTTAGGAGACTACCTCGAATCCATTACTAAGAATCATGCAAAAATAGAGTTCTACTAGCCATAGGTTTCTTCCATTGACTTCCCTTTGACCGGGGTCCTCCTCATCGATCTTGGCCAAATGGATAGGATACCATCCATGCTCTTATGTTTTCCAAGGTACCCATGCAGTTTGTTTCCTCTCTTGACACATGTAACCTATAAAAGCATGGAGATGGCTGCAGAACAACTGGTTAGCTACGGAATGTGGCTGTGTTCTGTAGCTGAAAAAACAAAAACCTATTCAAATAACAAAGATAACAATATAACTTGTAAATCACTAAAATATACTCCCTGAGGCAATGTATAATGGCTTATGATGATTAAGGATGCATTTTCATGGAAAAGCAAAGGAAGAAGGATGAGATAGTTGCTTAAGAAAGAGGCAGTTTTGGAACTCAACACCTATGTTTTACATATACAAGTCTATAGAAAAGTCTAGAATCCCATCAAAGAAAAGCACAATCCCTCTTGAAGAAGTGGGTCAGCTAATCGAATTAAATACACTCATGTCAACTCACTTGAAATGACACATCTATTCATGAATACAAGTCAACTTATTATGGAGACAAAACCACTATAAATACCCATCTAGGGTCTTCGTAAAATATAGAACAAAACTCAGATTATCTGTGACTTTCGGATGGGTATAGGAAGTACAGAATTTCATATGAGTATAGGGTTACATGAGTTCAGATGGGTACAAACCAACATCTCTGTCATTTTTGGATGATTATAGTGAGTACATTATATATACCTCGCAAATCTTATAAGATCTATGTTCTTTGGATGGGTACTATGAGGATGAGGATCTTAGTGCAGGGAGGGAATATACTTTGTCTCAGCATAACATATAGTCTCAGTATATCTATAATGAAAAAGATCTCAATACAGGGAGAGACACAGTCATGGTCTCGATATATTTGTGATGAGAATATATCATAGTGAAACACTATGTCTCAGCATACTTATAGATGCAGTCATAATCTCAGCATAGTTTCAATTATGATCTTGGTATAGATATAGTCATCATCCTGATTCAGACATAGTTACAAGATGAATATCTTAGTGAAGATGTGGCAATCGTGCAATAGTAATGATCTCGTTGTTATGATGAATATCTCAGTGAAGGTGTAGTAATGATGACCTCGGTGAAGCATTAGTGATGAAGATGGTCTTAGCAGTGACAAAGAAGAGGATTGGTGTCATGATCTTGGAGTGGCCTAATAGGTCAAGGGTCAAGGTCTTGGTATTCATCAATTTTAATCTCTATAAGAATAATTTTATGTGGGTTTTCCTCGCAAAGAGTGAGAGGTTTTGGCCCTGGCATAAATCAAACATCTTGTATTCTTGTCTCTTTTGTTTCGGTAGCTATTTGATGAACTATTAAGACACACTCTAATAATAACAAGTGAAGATTGTGCTAAGAAAAAAAGTTAAAATACCTCACAAATAGTTATCATGGTGAGAATAATCTTATTAAACTTAATTCTCCCTAGATTCTTCAACATGGTATCAACGCTAAGTTGCCGAAGTCAAAAAAAGGAAAACAAAAATAGAAAAAAGGATCAACATCAAAGAAAGTTGAAGGCCTTTGTGTTTCAAAACCTACATCAAAGATTGAAGGAGACAATCTACAACAAGAAGACAATTTAAGTCCTACACTAAGACTTATTTGGATCATTATCTAAATTTCTTGGATAGTTTACCTCAGGCTCAGATTCAGACTCCCTTATGAAATCTTCGAATGGTGACTATAGACCTACAATTAGGGTATGATCTCATTCTCCCATAGTTTGAACTTAGAACACAGTCAAAAGAAGAAAATGCAGTACCTCTCATAGTCCCAGTGCTAATTCTGTCCCTTTATTGAGTCTCGAAATAATCATGGTGCTAGCCACAAATTTGGTGTCATTACAATCTTTGTCATACCATAGTGATCTCAACAACTTATATTCTAGAGCATTTTTGGTGCTTGGTGCTAGACAGTGCAAGAAGGTCTCAAAGATATTTGAAAAGGGATTTTAGTTGTTCAAATCAAGCAAGGGACTACAATAAAATTACATCAACTTGAAGATCACCCAAAGGAAGCATTAGTGCATCTTCAATATGATCAAGGTGAATATTTTATCTTGACATGTCAAGTAACTATTTTCATTAATCAATTTGGTAAAATGACTTGAAGATTTCAAGGGGATTTATAGGTTGGATATGTCATCAAAGGTCCTTTCATGGAATAAGGAGGATTGTCATAATCGTCATAGATAAGAGAAATCAATGAACATATCAAGGAAAATGGTCTCCTTTGAATTCATGGGAGGGAACTCTTAAGGTCCTGTAATCCCTATGTAGTAGGAAAGGAAACATAAAAGAGATATATGACATACTAGAAGATATATTCTCTGAAAATGCAGTAAAGAAGGTCACATCACTTAGACCTAATCTACACAAAATTGAAGGTATCAAAGAATGAAGTAATATCTTCACGATATCTCAATTAAGAGATTTGGGAGAGATGATAAGAAGATATTTATCATTATTCCGAAATGCACTAATTTATAAGCAAGGTAGCAAATGAAAATAAAGTTACCTCATTCAACAACTTGTGGCAGACTCCTTGCTAGGTAGAAAAAGACAAGTTGAGGAAAAAAGTGTTGAAGGTTAAAGGACTCAAACATTTGCAAAAAGGAAAGGGAAGTTTGGTCCTCAAACAAGATAAAATAGTGCTATGAAAAGATTATGAAAAAAAGTTCACATCACCAGAAAGATGGAGGAATTCGAAGAAAAGGGCTAAGGAAAGAGGGAGTAACAAGTCTATACTACGATCCAGATGGTATCCCTCACAAAAGGGTCCTATCATAAGCTCCTAAATCTTGTGCTATAGATGTGAACATAAGATTCATCGTGGCATCATGAAAGCATTGGATGCAAGAGCTCATGACATCACCATAGGAATCATGAAGGAAAAAATCCATGGCAGTTAAACATGAAGGATATAGCTCTTGGGAACCTCATTGAACATTGAAGGAAAGAAATATGTCATCCAAGACAAGGCTCATCATACATCAATACAAAAAGGAAACATCTGCCACATGGGGATTTGAAAGATCCTCAAGGTTCTATGATGGAATCCTCATCAGAGGATTCACTAATCTAGAGAGGAAGGAATTGGTTCATCAAGAACTCCAGCTTATGGAATTCATGGGATGATGGTGTGATGACATGAGAAATGAAGCATATCAAGGGATTGGTGATCTTTTCAATCAAGGAAGATGCTAGAAGAAGCCTAGATGACCTAAAGGTAAAATGAGGTATGTATGCTTGTATTTAATATTATAAATTCATGTCGTATGGTTGTAGGTAACATGGATCATTAATTGTATCTTGACAAGCATTATCAAGGGAAAAGTATCTCCTCTAAACGGATGAGGAAGGCATAAAGTCACACTAAGATGAAATCAACATAATATGTCCTCTTATGAAGTATGAGGTGGTTGAGTACGATTAAGAAACTATGATTGAAATCTCTTGGGAATGGAATGCAGGAGGAAGGAAGAGATTGTGAGATATGCAACCCTGGTAAAGGCAATCAACATCTAAAATACCAAGAAGAATTGACTAGGAAATCTCCTGGAAATATATGAAAACTCTGATGGAAAAGATGAAGACCCTTGACAAGGGATATCTTTGGGAGATGTGTCAACATGTATGCAGGATGATGATGACTAAAGGAATATGTCATGATGAAGAGCCATCTCTAAAGGTACAATTTTATTCAATGTTATGTTTTGATTTCTTGAATAATATATGGATGTTCATACAAGGCTACTAGAACAAGAGTTATAAGTACAAGTACAACTAAAATTCATGTGGTGGATAGAAATTCCTTAAAGAAACATGATGAGGAATAAATAGCCATATGATGAAGGTTCCATATATGTATCAACAAGTCCACTTTCCATGAATAAAGGAATGACATGAAGAAACAAGAAGGAAAGTGATTGATGGATGATGCCCTAAAAGGAAGAAGCTCAACTGAATTTCAGGACATCAAGGAAAGAATTTGATTAAGAAGTTGAAGGACCCACGAAGAAGAAGCTACCAATGAAAGGGAGATTCCCTAGTTAAGAGGGAGTTCTGAGAGCTTGGCCATGTTCTTGGTGAGAAGGAACTTGGGTGCATTCCTTTACAGGAATGGGAATATCTTCCCTAGTTGAGAGGGAGAGATAGACACAACATTCTTGTCTTCATTTAGGAATAAAGAATGGAGTATTGGGTAATCATCTGGCATCTGATGCTCTTTGAGGATGTGTAAGGCATCCAAGATAAGAGTAGGAAAGAGGGACAATATTCTTTGAGGGTTGCGAAACCAAGAAAATAATAGTCATAGAAGGTCATACTCAGTGAACACTCGGGTGGGTATGTACCTTGAGAGACAATGATGAAGGTGTCTATAGTTATCGGTCTGGCAAAAATGGTGCTTTGATATGATGAGAGATAGAGTTGTTAGTCAAGGCCTTGTTGTGGAAACAATGTTGGTTACTATGATGCTATACAAATGGTTTACAAATCTGATTCTTCTTATGAGAAATTCTTCAGATTGAGAATGACATGTAGGAAATACTTGGGGGGGTGAATCAACATTTCTTTTCCGACTATTGTTTTACTAGTTAAAACAATTTATATTTAGAACACAAGTTGAACAACAAGAATAAATGCTTTTATTAATATAATATTTGTAGTAAAATAGATACAATATATAAGTGGTTGCAATCAATTACCAAGCACCAACTTGGACTTTTCTAAGGCTCCAACCTCCAGAGCTCCAACTCTATTTTGCCAAGTCACCAATCTTGGACTTAGGAGCACCAACTCCCAAGGACTTCAATCCTTCCAATTCCTAAGACACTAGTCTCAAGGAAAACTATCCTTCCTACTTCTGAGGCATCAACTCCAAGGACTTCAATCCTTCTTACTTCTGAGGCACCAGCCCCGAGGACTCCAATCCTTCTTACTTCTGAGGCACTAGCCCCAAGGACTCCAATCCTTCTTACTTCTGAGGCACTAGCCCCAAGGACTCCAATCTTTCTTTCTTCTGAGGCACAAGCACCAAGGGCTCCAACCCAATCTTTTCAAGGCACGTTTGATAGTAATTTTCTGCTCTTAGAACTCTTCATTATTGATTTATGTTTGTTTACAACTTCACTATAGTCTCCATGCTACAACATCAATGACTCCTAGTCTTCCTATGAAGGAGTCTTTGAAACTCTTCATATTCTCCACACAGAGTCTCCAATAGATGACCTCTGATAAAGTCTCCACACATCTTTAGTGAGTCTACTATTAGCTGCACTGAGCTCTGCATAAGAACCAACTTTCTGTTCAAGCATTTGTTCTTACTATCACAATAAATGCTTCAGCATAACTACTTCTTTGTTGGGTACTTATCCCTTCAAACAATGTTAGATAAAAATTTATTCATTACATCACATAATTATTCATCATTCTGCATTGTTTACTTGATTAATTCTTTCACATGGTAACACGATTAACTGAGAAGCTCACCCTTCGAATGCCTCCTATCCTGTTGGTCCTTTGGCCTTTTTGTTCTGTTGGACCCTACCGCTGCCTCTATTTCCTCCAATTGTATCAACAACATTCAACCACACCTTCTGTTCTTTGTTTTTCCTATTTTATTCATTCCCCATGCCTTTGTCTATCGGTTTCCTCTTTTCGCCGACTCTTTGGCTTCCTCCTCAATCTCTGTGGTTTCTCTACATCACTTGATCCTTTGGCTTCCTTTCTTGGTCACTGTGGCTTCCTCTATCTCTTCGTGCTCACCAACACTCCTGAGACATGTTGATTCAACGACAAGGACTGAATCATTCACAGAGAACACATATTCCAAAAACTGTAACAATGCTGCTTTCTTTTCAATGATAGCAAGAATACATAGGGACAACATTATTTAACAGACATGCCATCTTCCAATCGTAATCACAATCCACTGTTGTTCAACTTCTTGAACTATCAGGAGCATTTCTTAAAGCATTTTTGACTTCAAACCATGTGTAAGGACAATATTCAATTACACAGGAAATATGAGAAAAAATGGCGAAATTTTTAAAGAGGGAGATTTAAAATTTAGTTCACTTGAGTCTATAACTGCATCAGGTCTGCAGTGTAATCATAATCAGTAGTCACGCTCATGGCATCGCTGATGACTGATGGCCGATTCCCCACTGGATCGGGTCTGGTCTTTCAATTGCAATCAACACTTTCCCTTGGCAGAGGTCTGATGCGATATCACTAATCACTATCGGCGATTGCAATGGGCCACTTAACACTTTATGACTTCCACTCCCGAAGTGTCGATACGATATACATTGGCAATCACAAATCGGAAAGGTTCAAGGCTCGATGTTAACATATACCACTCGCTTATAGTGATGCAATAATATGTGCCAGACCCGATAGGGCTCAACACTCCCGTGCATAAAGTTTCAAGTCCAATTTCCCGAATACACTAAGTATTTAGCGTGACTTCTCTATTTGAAAGGCATTTGGCGATAAACAAGTAAATACACAGGGGTGACGCTATATGGGTTCTATGGGCCCAATAGCGTTAACACTTCTGCCTTCGATAGTGTAAATGCATATATAAACTCTGCCTTTCCGCTTCGATAGTGTATTTTCAGATATGTATGGTTTTATGCCACCGATAGTGTATATAGCCCTGTCTATATATGTTTTTTCCGCCGATAGTGCATATAGTCCTATATACATGAGTTTTGGCCTCCAATATATGAGTTCGTGGCATATATTGCTCCTTATAGTGTAAATGCATCCATATATATGATATATGCTCCTGATAGTGTTATCTGTTGCATATATGGCTCCCAATAGCTTATTTGCATGCATATGACCCTTTTGTGGCATACATTGCTCCGAGAGCTCCCAATAGCTCTATCTGCTTCTTCCATTGCTCCGATGGCTCTGTTTGCTTCAATGTGGCTCCTTTGGCTTGGCAGTGTCTTTCAAAGACCTCCTCTTATACCTTCATACCTTGATGGCTTCTGCCTTTTTCGATATGCCTCTCTTCCTCTGATATTATGTAATATGCCTCCTTTGTTAACTCTTCTAGCTTATGGCTTGGTTATCCTAATGACCTTGATCCTGTCTCTTCATGGATCTGCTTTGCTTCCCCTTGGCTTCATATTGTCATCTAGTATCTAGAATATTTCCATGTTGACATCAATGACAACCTAGGTCAAAAATCTTCCCCTTTGTTATTGATGGCAATATTCTTCTTCTCTCCCCCTTCGACATCAATGGAAAATGAGTGCTTTGGGATTCCCCTTATCAAACTGCTTATGTTCTTCAAGAATGGTAGATCTTCATGAGTCTGTGATTCCCCCTGTCATAGTGCTCTTCTTCTTTTTACTCAAGATGGAAGGATTGATGCTTTATCATCAATTTGCACATTATTCCCTCTTCATGTCTCAAAACTACTTTATCATGGCCTCAACAATGCTTAAAGATGCTCTACTTTAATGCTTTCATTCAGATTGCAAATGGCTATACACCAAGTGTCCAAGTCTAGTTTTATATGCTTCAATCCATATTGCTATCTCCACAGGTAGAATTGGGAGGCCTTCATAGTCTGAATCAAGAGAAAATGCCACTGATATTGTCTTTCTTACGATATTTCTTCAGATCTGAGTTCCTTTGTGTCTCTGTGCTTCTCCTTGAGTCATTTCCATCTAGTATTCAACATCACTGCATTTGGATGAAATGGTGAGAGGTTGTGCCTTACTGTTGTTATATTTTCAAGTGGCCACTATCAGTAGAAGTTATTCTTGACTGCACAACATTATCCTTTCTATGAGCCATATTTTCCTTGTGATCTTGTACATATCTTAGAAACTTATTTCCTCTTAGCAAATTTAGATATTCAATCTATGACTGTCTTTTAAATTCATTCTGCTGATTTACGTCTTCTTGCAATGCTTCATTTTTGTTATATGCTGCCAGATGCTCTTACTTCAAACTCCTTTCCAGATGTATCTATTTGTTTGAAGATTACCTCAGTTAGTATCCATAATTTATCTATTCTCTCATTAAATCCCTGAGTCAAGACATCAACTTCTGTGATAACAACACCATAGTTGTTTGCCTATTTATTTAGTATTAGATGACTTTCTTTGTTGCTCCAAATACTATTTAGTGATTAAGTGGAAAGCATCTTTAACAACAGTCCAAAGAATGGTTATAGGATCATATTCTTCAGTGGATTACCCCTAAGAAATGATCTTTTTCAAAGATTGACTATTAATATAACTCAACAAGGATTTCATAGGGACCCTTGCACTAATAGTTTCTGCAATAATGATAAAAAATCACAGGCTGCCCCTAACTGTATGCATCATCTCTTTTTGCAGAGTCTTCTCATCAAATGCTTAGATTGTCAAAATTCAGGCCAATAACATATGTTGTTGGCTGGAGAGCTCAAGGGACTTTCAGATTGTATTATCTTCCTTCTCCATACTTATGTAACTTTCTTCTCTTGCATGTTTCTAGCTTGTGTAAAAGCCCAAGTTAAGTTACAATCACATGCCATATGACCAATGTTATGACACTCGAAGCATTCTACATTGTTCATGAATAAGAATTCATGATTTCTTCCTGCAAAATTGTTTCTTGGAGATTGTTGGGGACTATAATATTTATCTCTATGGGATGGTTGGGGACCATAACATCTATCTTTATGATATGCTTTACAACCTTTTTCCATTTGACCAAAGTTAGTATAAGAATAATAATAACCAAAAAATGAACTTTGGTACCTGGGAGATGGAGATTTCCTTGATGTACTTCTGAAGCCTTTCTGCCCTGAGATCCTTTGATGATAACCATTTCCTCTCACCTCTTTGAAATCATCTACATTTCTTCTTGGAGCAGGATTTCTTCTATTGTAGCCTTGATTTTTCTCCTCGCCTTTGCTGGAACTGGGAGTATCACCATTTCTTTCAGGCTTCTTCACATCATTTTTGTTTAAGGCATTTTCATTCTTGTTTGAGGATTCACTTGCATACCCAAGAACCGATTTATCAAATGGACATCCATGATAGTTGAGCATGTCATCCAAGGCCTGAGAGCTCTTCAAGATTTTTTTCATCCCTTCAACCTTTGTTCTGAGGAAGACAATCTCTTCTTCCAATATTTCACGCTCATTATTCTTCTTAGCAAGTTGTTTCTCAGTTTCTTCCTTGATACGAGTAGCTTCATCTGCTTCTATTTTAAGGGAGTTGAAATTTGACTTCATTCTAAAGATTTATTCATTCTTTGCTTGACTGCTCTCCATTTCTTCCTTGGTCCTTGTAGCTTTACATGTTTCAGCCTTAAGAAGCTTGATGTTAGATTTTAACTTGAAGATTTCTTCATCCTTTACTTTCAGCGAACAGATCATGGCGTTTCTTTCCTTTCTTGCTCCATCAACCTGTCCTTCTATGACTTCCGATGCTTCCATGGTCTTTTCATCTCTTTGTGCTTGTTTCCTTGCTTCTTGTAGTTGAGACTTGAGAGAGGAGACCTCTACCTTGTACTGACAAATCTCTTCTTCAAGTTTGTTCAAGCTTTTGTGCCTTTTTCCAATTTGACTTGACAAGGTATCTTCCTCATTGTTTGCTTTATTCAATTGATTTGTCATGGATATGACTTCTTCATGATGCTTTCTTTTGCTTTGATGAAATTCCTTCTTAAGCTTGGCAAGCGCTTCATCCCTTTCTTGTACTTGAATCTTGACAAAGTCAACTGTATCCCTTGTTTGATCTTGGTCACCAACTAGTGCTATCTTCTTAAGTTCCTTATTTTCCTTTTTCAAACTGTTAATCTCTTCCATGGCAGCCATAAGTTTAGCGAGGATATCTTCTACAAAATATTTTTCAATCTCTTCATCTTCTAGGTCTTCTTTAGCCTTGATGTTATCATTCTCATTTTCATCTTCTATGATGCATTCTGGATTTCCTTCTTGATTTCCATCATCTCCTTGACTGATGGTGATCCAGGTACATATTGGTGGCCACCCGCTAATTCCACTTGGATCTTGAGCGAGGAGATCTTCTACAAAATCTTTTTCAATCTCTTCATCTTCTAGGTCTTCTTTAGCCTTGATGTTATCATTCTCATTTTCATCTTCTATGATGGATTCTGGATTTCCTTCTTGATTTCCATCATCTTCTTGACTGATGGTGATCTAGGTACATATTGGTGGAGCCACCTGCTAATTCCACTTTTATCCCCACTAGTTCTTCTTTCCTTTTTTTAGTTTCCTTAATTATAGCACAATTTACTATTTTTAGCAGTTTTTCGGGTCCTAAACTTCCGGAGTTCTTTTGAGGGCCTAAACAATGTTTTTTGGGAAATCTACCGCCAACCATATTTTTATTAAAAAAATCATCTATTCCGTCGTAGTCCTCGGAGAGATCTTTCCAATGGGCTATCATGCACGTCAAACGGAGATAATATGACCAATTCGCGACCCCAGGAAGTTGGCTGTCCAACTCACCCCAAACGGGGCCCACCGTTTGGCGTTTCATCTCCTAGGGTTAGGTTTTGGAATGTTAAGGGTTTTCTATTGTTTCTCAACATTAAATAGGCATTCGAGCCTGATTGTAACACAGTTCAGAGGCATGTAGCCGCCACATCTCTTCTCAAAGATAAGTTACCATCGCCCTAGCTGGTTTATTTCCACTTCTGTTTGTAAGCATATTTCAATATTTTATAGTAATGAAATGAAGTATTATTTCCGTTGCATATCTGTCTTTATGGTTATCTCGGTATTTTATTACATTCTTATTTAAATCTAGATCATTGGTATCAGAACGGTTTGCTTTTCTTCTGTGTTTTTCTTTGCATGTCCCCAATGAGGTCGGGATATAAGGAGTTAGGGCTTGAACTGGTCGAACCTTTGCAAGACCAGCCTCACAAATCCCAAAAGACTCCCATGGTGGATGAAAAGAAAGACGAGGGGGCAGGAGATCCTATCAAAATCTTGCTCAAAGAAGCCCTCGAGCGAAAAAGGAATTCGATGATGGACAACTTTGCCCAAATCCTTCAGCGGCTACCCAGGGGCGACACATCGGCTTCCAACAAAAACTCTGGAAACGCCACACCATTTAAGGTACAAGTTAATTTTGAAATCCCCATATTTGAGGGTCAAATAGATGTAGATGCCATCGATAAATGGTTAAATGTGTTAGAGGGTTATTTTTCTGTTCATGATTTTTCCAGTCGGGAAAAGATTATTTTCACTCTTCTCAAAGCGGCCCCCCACGTCAAGGATTGGTGGGAAACAAACTGCGAGTAGAAGGATGAAAGTACAGACTCACTATTTTCAGTCACACCAACTTGGAATTCATTCCGAGATGCCATCAAGGAGGAGTACTACCCTGTCGAAAGCTATGAGGATCAATACATAAAGTGGATCACGCTGGATAGGGGAAGGGACCAAGATGTACCAAAGTTTACCAATGTTTTCCATACCCTTCGCACAAACTTGGGTATCAACGATACAGAGTAGCATTTGATACTCAAATACTGTGGCTGCCTGCACAAGTACATCCAAGAAGAAATAGAATTCCTGAACATCTCCTCGCTCAGCATGGCATACCGATATGCCGTCAAGGTCGAGCAAAAGTTTAAACAGAAGAAGCGAGACTTTGGGTCTGCGAATCCGAAACAAGGGAAAGGTGCCCCCAAACCACAGAATAAAGGACAAAGCCAAGGTGGGGTAGCCCAAGACAACCTGCCAAAGCTGCAAGCAAAGAAAAGCGCCGAGAAGCCGAAAAAGGACATAGGAAAGTGGTGTGAGTTCCATAAGAGCTCCACTCACAACACAAGTGAGTGTCAAGCCAACCAGTCACTGGTGGCTGACCTAAAGGTTTCAGAGTCAAATGCATGTTCTGACTTTGAGTCAGAACCCGATAAGGGGAATGACAAAGGGAAGAAGATTATCGATGCGGAGCCCAACGCTACTGTTGCCACCACAAAGATCCAGAAGGAGGAACCTAAAGATCCAGAGGAGGAGGAGCGTCTCTTTCACTCCCAGATGTGGGTAAAGGGCTCCCCGCTATAGTTCATTGTCGATAGTGGGAGCCAAAAGAACCTCATTTCGGTAGAGGTTGTGAAATAGCTGGGCTTACCAACCACAACACGTCCACAACCATACACCATCGGGTGGCTGCACGAAGGACGGGATCTTCGTGTGAGCCAATAGTGTCGCCTTCCATACAACATCAAGCCCTTCACAGATGAGGTATTGGGTGACATTACTCCCCTTGAAGTTTGCGATGTGTTATTAGGACAACCATACTTGTGGAAGCGACACATTGTGTATGAGTCAAGGCCCCGTGCTGTCATTGTTACATTGGGAAATAAGTTGTACAGGATACCAGAGGTAGCACTGCCTACTGGCATCTCTTTGGTTACTGCAAAACAATGCAGTAAGCTCAATTCCAAAACCGGGAAATTTGTTTTCTTTATGATACGCCCTCAAGAAAAGAAGAAGATGGTGGCCACAACCTCCAGATAGTGCCCCTCCACACGACAACTACAGATGGACAAGGTCGTGGAGGAGTATGAGGACATCGTCACCTCCCCCACAGGGGTTCCTCTACAATGTCATGTCAAGCACTCCATTGATCTAACCCTAGGTTCGTCGCTTCCCAATGGACCAATTTATTAGCGCTCTGTTATGGAGAATGATGAAATCAAGAGGTAGATTCAGGAGCTGCTACAAAAAGGTCACATCCGTCCGAGTTCATCACCCTGTGGGAGCCCGATCGTGCCAGTACAGAAGAAGGATGGGACTTGGAGACTCTGTATTGACTATCGGGTGTTGAACAAGATCATTGTCCGTAATAGGTACCCAATACCATGGATTGATGATCTCCAGGACCAACTAAAGGGGGGAAAATATTTCAGCGTGATCGATTTGAAGTCAAGATATCACCAGGTACCAATCGAGCCCTCTGATGTGTGGAAGACTAGCTTCAAAGCTAAGGAGGGCCTTTTCAAATGGTTGGTTATGCCTTTCAGATTGACGAATGCTCCTGCAACCTTCATGAGGCTAATGGATGACATCTTGCAACCATTCACCAACTCATTTGTAGTGGTATACTTGGATGACATCTTGATCTTTAGCAAGAGTTGGGAAGAGCACCTCCACCACATCCGACAGGTTCTCCAAACACTACGGCAACACAAGTTATGTGCCAATTTGGAGAAATGCACTTTTGGCATGACCCACATTCAGTATCTGGGATACATTATTGATGAACAGGGGGTGCATGTGGACCCAGCCAAGATCCAAGTCATTCGGGATTGGCTATCTCCAACCACTCTAACAGAGCTTCACAGCTTTCTAGGCCTTGCCAACTTCTACTGCAGGTTCGTGTTGGGATTTTCTCATATCACTTGGCCCTTGAGTCAAGTCACCAAGGGAGGAGCGAAAGAAAAATTCTTTTTTTTCTGAATCTCAACAGAAAGCATTCACAGAGTTGAAAGATCACCTCTGCACAGCACTAGTTCTTGCATTACCAGACTTGCAACAACCATTTGAGGTCGAGACAGATGCCTCTGATTATGCTATTAGGGCAGTCCTTACTCAACACGGGCATCCAGTGGCATATCAAAGTGAGACACTTTCAGAAACAGTCTGGAAGTATCACACTTATGAAAAAGATATGTATTCCATTGTGCAGGCCTCCCGACAATGGAAGCATTACATTTTGGGGAAGGAAATGGTCATTCACATAAACCACCGACCCCTATCGTTCATACAGACCCAAGGGAAATTGCAGAATGATCGCATCAGAAGTGGTCCACATACCTGCAACAGTTCCATTTGAATATCAAGTATAAGAAGGGTAGTACCAATAATGTTGCAGATTGCCTCAGTTGACCATCGACCATGGCGTTAACCACCGTGCTCAACCCTTGTGGGTACGAGACTTCTGATTGGCCACTGCTCTACAAAAGCGACCCAGAGTTCGGCCACACATACCAGACACTCTTGGAGGGTCAACATGTTCCAGATTTTCACCTCCACGATGACATATTATGCCACCTGGATCACCTTTGTGTTCCTTCAAGTGAGTGTGCCAAGATGATTTTGGAAGCACACTACAGTTGGGTTGTTGGGAATTTCGAGGTCGAAAAAATGGTGGCTGTACTGTAGAAATATTTCTATTGGTTGAATCTTCGACAGGATGTTGGGAAGTACATCAAATCATGCACTGCTTGTGCC
>APFE031038565.1:81131-99953 GCA_000404065.3 Pinus taeda
CTCCTAGGGTTAGGTTTTGGAATGTTAAGGGTTTTCCATTGTTTCTCAACAATAAATAGGCCTTCGAGCCTCATTGTAACATAGTTCAGAGGCATGTAGCTACCACATCTCTTCTCAGAGATAAACTACCATTGCCCTAGCTGGTTTATTTCCACTTTTGTTTGTAAGCATATTTCAGTATTTTACAGTAATGAAATGAAGTATTATTTCCATTGCATATCTGTCTTTATGGTTATCTCTGTATTTTATTGCGTTCCTATTTAAATTCGGATCAGATGGTCATGGTTAATGCTCATTTTAAGTGAAGTTCATGAAGTTTGTCCCATACACCCTTTGCTGATGAATATTTTCCTAGATTGTTCTTTACAGAATCAGGTAGCCCATTCAAGATTGCCTTCATCCATCCTGCTATCAACAATCACTAATTTCCAGATTTCAATGCCCTGAGTTAGTAAGAAATTCCTCATTCTTGCTTCCCATATATTAAAGTTCCCATTGAGCCTTGGAACCTCCTCAAATTAATTGTCTTCTATTTTAGTAGTAGAGGGAGACACATCCTTAGGAGGATTGGAGACTTTCTTCCTTGACTTCACCATTTGTGTTCTAAAAATCAACCTTCAAGTTGTTAGGTTTTGAATGAAGGTACTTTCTCTGATACCAATTGTTGGAAATGCTGAAAGGGGGGGTGAATCAATATTTCTTTTCTGCCTATTATTTTTCCAGTTAAAAAAATTTATATTTAGAACACAAGATGTTATATGCATCAGTTGAATTTGAGTTAAGATTATTACAATTCATAAACAAGTGATTATGCTAGTTACTTCATGTATCGGTCTTTTGATGACAATACACTATGGGAAATTGGAAATGTTTAGATTGTTAACTCAACTATTATTGACATTTACACATTAATGAGTATTTGCATATACTTTTATGCATGACAATATTGTATGCATGAAACTAAAATGATTTGGAAAGTGAATACTTGTTAAATGATACATATTTATAACTAACGTTGTTGATGGGATTAAGTAGTGGTAGCTTAATGGCAACAAGAAAACTCGTTACGTAAAATGTTGCAATGTGAATTGCAATCATAAATGAGAAATTATAATATTATATGATATGCATGATTGTGTTACTTGGAAAATCAAAATGAATAAGACATGTATTTTTCTTATCAATCTAGATATTGTTGACCCATGTTAAGTGTAAATGCATGGTGTACATGGATGTTTCTTTTTTTAATCGTAATGTGCATATGTTTCACTATGTAAATGACTATGGATAAGAGTGATAAAAGTGAAATTTAACATGTTAGACAATCATGGATAACAACAAGAATAAACTCTTTTATTAATATAATATTTGCAGTAAAATAGATACAGTATATAAGTGGTTGCAATCAGTTGCCAAGCACCAGCTTGGACTTTTTTGAGGATCCAACCTCCAGAGCTCCAACTCTATTTCTCCAGGGTACCAATCTTGGACTTAGGAGAACCAACTCCCAAGGCCTTCAATCCTTCCAGTTCCTAAGAAACCAGTCCCAAGGACACCTATCCTTCCTACTTCTGAGGCATCAATCCCCAGGACTCCAATCCTTCTTACTTCTGAGGCACCAAACCCAAGGACTCCAATCCTTCTTACTTCTGAGGCACCATCCCCAAGGACTCCAATCCTTCTTAATTCTGAGGCATCAAACCCAAGGACTCCAATCCTTTTTACTTCTGAGGCACCAGCCCCAAGGACTCCAATCCTTCTTACTTTTGAGGCACCAGACCCAAGGGTTCCAATCAAATCTTGTCAAGGCACATTTGATAGTAATTTTATGCTCTTAGAACTCTTCATTACTGGGTTTTTTCTATCTACAGCTTCACTGTAGTCTGCATGCTACATCATCAATGACTTCTAGTCTTCCTATGAAGGAGTCTTTGCAACTCTTCATACTGTCTACACAGAGTCTCCAATAGATGACCTCTGATAAATTCTCCACATAAATTTAGTGAGTCTACTATTAGCTGCACTAAGCTCTGCATAAGAACCAACTTTCTATTCAAGCATCTGTTCTTACTGTCACAATAAATGCTTTAGAATTACTGATTCTTTGCTGGGTACTTCTCCCTTCAAACAATGTTAGATAAAAAATTATTCATTACATCACAAAATTATTCATCGGGCTGCACTATTTACATGATTAATTCTTTCACAGGGTAACATAATTAGCTGAGAAGCTCACCCTTCGAATGCTTCCTGCACTATTGGTCCTTCAACCTTTTTGTTATGCTGGACCCTGCTGCTACCTCTGTTCCCTCCAACTAGATCAACAACATCCAACCACACCTTATGTTCTCTGCTTTACCTATTTTATTCACTCCCCATGCCTCTCTCTATCAATTTCCTCTTTTCACTGGCTCTTTGGCTTCCTCCTCGGTCTCTGTGGTTTCCTCTGCATCACTAGATCCTTCGATTTCCTTCCTTGGTCGCTATGGTTTCCTCTATCTCTTCCTGCTCACCAACACTCCTGAGACATGTTGATTCAATGGCAAGGACCGAATCATTCATAGAGAATACATATTCCAAAAATGGTAACAATGCTCCTTTTTTTCAATGATAGTAGGCATATACAAGGACATCATTGTTTAATGGACATGCCACATCCTAATCGCAATTGCAATCCACTATAGTTCAACCTCCTGAACTATTAGGAACATTTCTTAAAGCATTTTTGCTTTCAAACTGCGCGCAAGGCCAATATTCAATTACACAGGAAATATGAGAAAAACTGGAGAAGTTGTTAAAGAGGTGGACTTCAAATTTATTTCACTTGAGTCTATAACTGCATCGGGTCCGCAGTGTAATCGCAATCGGAAATTTTTCTCATGACATCGCTGATGGCCGATGGCCGATTCTCCACTAGACACGATATTATATTAAGCCCGTCTATAATGTTGCATCGGGTCTGTTCTTGCAATCGCAATCGGTGCTTTCCCTTGGCAGAGGTCCAATGTGATATCACTAATCGCTATCGGTGATTGTAATGGGCCACTTAACACTTTATGACTTCCACTCTTGAAGTGTTGATGTGATATACGTTGGAAATCATAAATTGTAAAGGTTCAGGCCTTGACATTAACGTAGACCGCTCGCTTATAGCAATGCGATAATATGTGCCAGACCCGATAGGGCTCAACACTCTTGTGCATAAAATTTCAAGTCCACTTTCCCAAAACCACTAAGTTTTTAGTGTGATTTCTCTGTGTAAAAAGCATTCGGCGATAAACAAGTAAATACAGAGGGGTGATGCTATATGGGTTCTACGGGCCTGATAGCGTTAACACTTCCACCTCCGATAGTGTAAATGCATATATAAACTCTGTCCTTCCACTCTGATAGTGTATTTGCATATATGTATGGTTTTATGCCGCCGATAGTCTATATAGCCCTGTCTATATATTTTTTTTCCACTGATAGTGCATATAACCCTAGATACATGAGTTTTATGAGTTTTGGCCTTCGATATATGAGTTTGTGGCATATATTTCTCCCTATAGCATAAATGCATCCATATATATGATATATGCTACCGATAGTGTATTCTTTTGGCATGCTTTCTCCGATAGATCCTGATAGTTTAAATCCATCCGTATATATGATATATGGTACTGATAATGTTATTTGTGGCATATATGGCTCCCGATAGCTCATTTGCATGCATATGACCCTTTTGTGGCATACATTTCTCTGATAGCTCCTGATAGCTCTGTCTGCTTCCTCCATTTCTCCGATGGCTCTATTTGCTTCCTCTGATGGCTTTGTTTGATTCAATGTGGCTCCTCGAGTTTGAAATTGTCTTTTGAAGACCTTCTCTTATACCTTCATACCTTGATAGCTTCTTCCTTTTCCGATATGCCTCTCTTACTCTGATATTCTGTAATATGATTTGATATGCCTCCTTTGTTAACTCCTCTAGCTTATGGCTTGGCTATCCTTATGGCCTTGCTCCTATCTCTTCATGGATTTGCTCTTCTTCCCCTTGGCTTCATATCATCATCTAGTATCTAGAATATTGCCATATTGACATCAATGACAACCTAGGTCAACATGACCAAGTACAATTATGAATACCTCTCGATTTAAGAGGCTATTTAAGAAAGTGTAACTAGGTTCGGTCTTCATGATGACATAATATTTGTAAATGATGAAATAAAAGATATAAAATTGTTTCTGTATGCCTTGTTGTATGTGTTTCTTGAGAAACATGTTTATTTGGTAGTGGCTCCCATTGAGAGCCTTAGGATTTATTACTAAGTCAAAGAATCAATGTCATGTATGAAAAAGCTCTTCTTGAGCCTATGTTTAACATATACAAGCCTATAGGAAAGTCTAGAAGCCCTCCAAAGACGAGCACAATCCCTCTTGAAGAAGTTGGCCAACAAATTGAATTAAATACACTCATGTCGACTCACTTGAAATGACACATATCTTCATGGATACAAGTCTACTTATTATGGATATGAAACCACTATAAATACCCATCCAGGGTCTATGCAAAAGTACATAATAGAACTTGGATTATCTGTGATTTTCGGATGGGTATAGGAAGTACATAATTTCGAACGAGTACAAGGGTATAGTAGTTTGGATGGGTATACACCAACATACTTGTAATTTTTAGATGATTATGGTGAGTATAGTATAAATACCTCACAAATCTCAGAAGATATTTGTTCTTCAGATGGGTACTATGAGGAAGAGGATCTCGGTGCAGGGAGAGAATGCACTCTATCTCAGCATAATCGATAGTTTCAACATATCTATAATGATGAAGATCTCAATATAGGGAGAAAACCTAGTCATGGTCTCGATATATTTGTGATGAGAAGATCTCACATTTAAACACTATGTCTCAATATACAGATAGATACAGTCATGATCTCAGCATAGTTTCAATTATGATCTCGGTATATATATAGTCATGATCCTGATGGAGACATAGTTACAAGGTGAATATCTCAATGAGGATGTGGCAACGGTGTAGCAGTAATGATATCATTTTTATGATGAATATCTTAGAGAAAGTGCATTGGTGATGACCTCGACGAAGCAACAATGATGAAGATGATCTCAGCAGTGAAAAAGAAGAGGATTGGTGTCTTGGTCTTGGAGTGGCCTAATAGGTCAAGGGCCGTGGTCTTGGTATTCGTCAACTAGAATCTCTATAAGAAGAATTTTGTGTAGGGTTTCCTCTCAAAGAGTGGGAGGCTTTGGCCCTGGTAGAAAGCCAACATCTTGTGTTCTTGTCTCTTTTGTTTTGGTGGCTATTTTATGAACTAAGAAGACACACTGTAATAATAACAAGTGAAGATTGTGCTAAGAAGAAAAATTTAAAATACCTCAAAAATAGTTATATTGGTGAGAAGAATCTTATTAAAATTAATTTTCCCTAAACTCTTCAACACTACCCTTATATAGTTCCCTATGTGCTTTAGTCAAACAAAAATATCCAAAATTTTCTTAGGGCCATGAACTAGTGTGAAGGTTTCTCACCGATTTCCTGCCTAGCTCACTTCATAACTCACCTCCATACTAAGTGATTGTAAATTAGAGACTTATAGGAACCTCATGTTTAGAGTTGTATATCTTGCACATACATGTGGGTAAAATATATTATTGTAGTTCATGATTTATAGCTTCTCTTAGGCATTTACTCTCTCATGCTATTTCTTTCTACTATGTTCTTCCTTTGTATGCCTACCCATGCAAGTCATGCCCCAAATGTTGTTTTTATAATGATATTTTTTCATTCCCTTCTTTAATTATTTGGGTCACTATGGAAGAAGTATCACAAAAATAATGGTTCCTACAATCAAGAATCACTAGTAGAAAATGATGAAATTAGTGACTAAAAAGGTTAGTCACTGTGATTATTTCAAGTGAATTAATACTAAGTTTGAGCAATTTTAAGTGACCGAACAAAAAATGACTAAAATGACTAATTTAGTTTAGGGATAAAATATATTACTAGATAATAAGTGACCAATCTATAAACGACTAACTAAAATGACTAATTTAGTCGAGGACTAAAATATATGAATAGATAATAAGTGACAAAATTAATAATGATAAATGTAAATGACTACTATAGTCCAAGAATAAAAATATGACCAAATAATAAGTACAACAAGTATATGAATTAGTAATTTATGTTAATAATTTTTAATTGTGTCACATAAATGGAAATTGCAATTTTGATACTGATGTGTTTTATTTAACTACAAGGGTCTTTGAATCCATCTGCAGTGTTAAAATTTAGAGACAAAGGGGTCTTTGAATCCATCTACAATGTTAAAATTCTAAATACCCTTTTGTCTCTAAATTTTAACACTACATATGGATTCAAATATTCTCAACATCAATTTGACCTTCCTTCATCGTTTAGGTAAGGCTCTCCTTCACTAGTTAATCTAAGGAGGGCAAGCCCAATGGCACTTGAGATGAAGGACAAGCAAAAAAACAAACTGGGGAAATTTGTAATTTGTAAAACTTCTGAAAACCCTAATAATTCATAGTACATTGCATGTTTTTCTCCAATATCTAGCATGAAATGGAAACCAAACTCAAAGCTAGATAACCCCAAGAAGAGTTTTGCAACCCCTCAAAAATGGCCTTGAGCCCTGGGTTGGCCGAAATTAGAGGACCTGAATAGTGCACAATTGGAGCAGGGGTTAGGGCATTTGAATTGCTAGATGAATATCCTATCAAATTATTAACTTTGCTTTCTAAATATCTGGTAGGCCCAAAATCCGAGGCATGGTGAACTTTCGATCTAACTTCCAAATGCGAATGAATAAAATCCTTACGCTAGCCAAATTTTGTTGAAAACCCCCTCCTCCAATGCATAATCCACCAACTCCTCCTCCTTCATGTGGGTTTGATAATAAGAAACCAACATCTCATCTGAAAAAATATATTTGATGAGTAGTTGTGTGTCTTCAAAGGGTTTATCATGGCGATGATCTCTGTACTTAACAAATATACATCATCTTTATGAGATATTTTTCGGCGTAAATCACATGATATTTCATTTGTCGACATGTTTCAAACCAACAAGTGTGATTCATCATTAGGAAAAGTTGAAGAATTAGATCTAGATTGCATGTTAAATAGTTAGAGCAAAACATCCAATGACTAAATTTTTTGACTTGGCAATGGCTATGTTGACTAACTAATGGCTAAATTTGATTAGGAAATGGCTAGTTAGACCAGACCTAGGGAAAAGGGGGCATAAACTATTTTTAATTAAAAATTAAAAATTCAAATAGTGTTATGCCCCCTTTTCCTCGGGTCTGGTCCAACTATCCATTTCCTAGTCAAACTTAGTTGTTAATTAGTCAACATAGCCTTCGCCAGGTTAAAAATTTTAGCCATTGGATGTTTATGCTCTAACTATTTAACATGTAATCTAGATCTGATTCTTCAACTTGTCCTTACGATGAACCACACTAGTTGGTTCGAAACATGTCAACAAATGAAATACCATGTGATTTACGCCGAAAAATCTCTCATAAAATTGATATGGATCACAAAAGCCTCAATTCAACAAATATACATCATGTGGATAAAAATATCATGGTTATCATTTAATCATAATTTGCATTTTGACAAGGATACCAGAGCCTGACATTGTCTAGAGCCCATTCACTCTTCATCAAAACTACACCTCACTCTAGTCAGAAACTCCACACCCCTTTCTTCACTTGCAATTTTTCCATGGGCTTATAAGGTTTCTCCATAATTATTGAATTCCTCTCCCATGGTAGAGATGTTGTGATGTCCTCTTTAACATTTTGACTCCATTAAAAATAAAGAAATTATAACTATAACTATAAGTAATAATTAAACCGAGTTAGATCCGTCTTAATTCTGGATCTACCAAGCACCAAGATGGATGAATTAAATCTTTCATAAGGTGCAAACATGAAAAAATAAGAAAATAAAAATGAGAAAACAAAATAGCTTGCAAATTCAAATACCTTTCTTTTTGAAAAATATTAAAACGTTTACAACCTTGGACAACTTTTTAAAAAATAAAAATATTTATTATATTTGAATAAATATTTTTTTACATTATGGTAAAAGGTTTGGGGCCTTCTCATTTGGAATTTCATTTTCACACTCAAATTTAAGAGGGTATGACCAAGGAGGATTGGTAGGCAAACTGGGCAGAGAAAATCTGGTTAAGAACAAAATAGAGAGCAAATATGTAGGAGGGGAGCCTTAACACTCTCTAGATAGTGCATTAGATAGTTAGAATTAGATAGTTCAAATTAGGAAGAGATGATGAAGTGATGCGTTTTGGTTGGGGTGAATGAACAAGAGAGGTGATGGTAATAGATTAAGAAGACTCGAGCCAGTGCTTCTCAGAACACTATCAAAGAATGAGCTATGCGAGTCCTCAAGGAGAAAATGTGCAATGGATTTTCTAAGAAGGGAAGATACAATGCCCGGGGTGAAGAAGGAAGAAAGTGTTTACCATTCCAATTACAATGCCTCTAGCAATACCCAGAAATGGATGTGTGGATGTTACTCATTACAACAATCCTATTCATCATCATCCACGTTGATATACTTACCAATTACTTAAATCTCTATCCTGCAAATGTTCAACAGATTTGGAATTTACAAATCACAAAAAATTAGATCCAATGATCCCATAAAATGTTTATTTTGGATTAAATTATGGCCATACTATTGTTAAAGGTTTGACTTGTAGGCTTTAACCCTATAAAAAAAATACTTGTATATGAATTCTAAAAACTAGAAAATAATCAATATTGAGAGCATAAAACATAAAACATATATAAACAAATATTTTCCCCTAGATCCCAATCGGGACAACCAGATTTTTTTATTATATATATCCTTCAACGCTACAATTATATTATAATATATTATATAATATAATATATATATATAATATAACTAATAATATATATATTATATATATATAGATATTAGAATAAGATATATATATAATATGCATGATGAAGCTCCATTAATCTAGATTAGAAATAATTGTAAGTTCCCTTGACCAGATCTACAACGACCACAAAACATGTGGCAAAAAACCATCATTCCCAAAACATGTGAAAAAACCAAATGCAAAAAACCAATAGAGATCCACCACCTAAATATAGGGTCCAAAAGAATAATTTCCCCAAGCGCTATCTCCAGACCTCACAGAGGGGAATACTTCCCCCCCTCAAATCCCTAACAGGAGGGGTTTGTTGCCCTCTAAGACACCTACCCCCCCCCCCCCACCCCCATTTTTCCCATTGCAAGGGGTGAGATACCCACCCCACCTCTAATCGCCCAGCTTTGCTCATGGGGCTAGTCGTAGAAAGAATATAACACACACTCAACATTCTCCCACTTGTTGTTTTATTTTCCACACAGGAGGTCACAGGAGAGATTAGTGATTGGTACAACCCTACAATGCCCATTGTTTATCTACACCAAGAAAACTTCTCAATAATCCTAAACCTTCGTCAATGCATCTACAGTATTCTTCAAAGTGTCTAACTTTACCAACAACACAATTTTGTCATCAACCATATCCCTCACAAAGTGATGCTGAACATTGATGTTCTTTGTGTTTTAATGATAAGAAGGGTTCTTTGTCAAGAAAATTACACTTTGGCTATCACATTCTATCCTTATAGCTCGTTGTAATAACCCTATACTTGAACAAAATCCCTACAACCAAATTGCTTCCTTGCATGCATGAGTGGCTGCCATGTATTCTACCTCTATAGTTGAAAATAAAACTACAAACAATCTCTTGCTCATCCAACTAACTACACCTTCAAATATGTTAAATACATACCTACTTGTAACTCTTCTCTAATCCATATCTTTAGCCCAATTTGCATCAACAAGGCCATGGATGTCCGAAACTTTGTCCAATACTGGTCTACCTTTGTAGAAAAAACCATAATCACTAGTGCTACGAAAATACCTGAAAACCTGCTTCAGTGTTGTCCAATTCTCCTTTCCTGGTTTTTACATAAACCTACTTAATAATCCCACTACATGTACAATGTCTATTCTAGTATAGAACATTGCATACATCAGGCTACCAACTGCAATATTGTATGGAACATAGGACATGTCCTCTTCCTCTTCTTGTGTCTTGGGACACTGTTCAACAAATAACTTTACACCTATAGGAATAGGAACCTTCATAGGTTTACTATCCTACATTTAAACCTCTGCACTATTGTCTCGACATACTTCCTCTAGTTTAACCAAAGCTTCCTCTTTTCCCGATCTTATTTAATTTTTATGCCCAAAATATAGTTTGCAACATTGAGATCCTTCATGTCAAATTTGGAGGACAATTAGGTCTTCAAATTGTAGACAATTTATTTATCATTTCCAATCAGCAACATATCATGCACATACAAGACCAAATTAATAACAAAATCACCAATTAATTTAAAATACACACAATGATCTGATTTGCTTATTGTCGAGCCAAGTCCAAATATAAATGTATCAAATTTCTGATACCACATTGTTGGTGACTGTTTTAACCCATACAAAGACTTTTGCAACCTAAATACCAGTTATTTCTTACCCTTCACCGCAAAGCCTTTAGGTTGATTCATGTAGATCTCTTCTTCAAGATCCCCGTGATGAAATTTTGTCTTCACATCCATCTATTCTACCTCAAAATAAAAATCAACAACAATAAATAAAATTAATCTAATAGAAGCTACCTTGGCAACAGGAGAAAAAATATCACCAAAATCGATTCCTAACACCTCAGAATAACCTTTTTCTACCAACCAAAATTTGTATTTCTCCATCTTGCCTTCTGCATTCATCTCCTTCTTAAACACCGATTTGCTGCCAATGGGTTTCCTTCTAGATGACAATTCCGCCAAATCCCAAGCCTAATTTTGTGCAAAGATGCCATTTCATCAATCATGGCCTCTTTCTAGAGTTTGCCATCCTATGAGTCTACTACTTCCCTAATAGTTATGGGATCATAATTTGTAATAGATAAAGAAAAATTTGAACAAAAATCATATGGACTATACCTTTATGGTTGCCTTCTTTCTCGAATTGATCTTCTCACAACTGTAGTTTGTGGCTCTTCATCTTCTGTTGGCTTGTAGGGGCTTGACCTAGGTTCAGAATTAATTAGCCAAACAAATCCCTATACTACTGGCCCTTTCGGTAATAGTTTACGGACCGCGGACTGAGGTCTCACCCGAAGTAGTATTGGGGGGTGTTGGAACCAGGTTTCCACACCCTTGAGATGTGTGAGGGTTTGATTCGGTCCAACTGTTAGTCCCTAGGCGTAGGTTGCTTTGTGCACTTCCCTGGCCTTCGCACCCTAATATAGTTGCCTTCACGTGGCCCTAACTAGGGGCTTTGGGGTTTCCACGCTACTGGAGCAGTTCTCTACACTATTCCCCTAAGTCACCCCTGAGATCTTACCTATCTTCTTACACCAGTTAGTTATCTTCGCGTAAATGGATGCCTTATGTTATAATTATTTATACAACACATTCATATGAGTTTGCACAACAAATAAACATTAAACTTGCAATTCATACCTAATAATACATAAAATAGGAGAAGATACATAGAAATATGATAAAACTTCTCTTTATTAATACTTCCAATGGTTATAGACTCAACCTGCCCTACAGACTTAGCTGTAGGGGTCTGCACACTCAGCTGCAGACTATTAAGCCTCTGCGCACACAGCTGCAGAGCCTTCTCCTACTTTACGACCCAAAGACACAACTTACACTTCGACTCAATCAATTCCTTAGAATCATCATGCTTAGATTCTTTTCTACACTTAGAGCCTTGCTCTATTTATACAATCCCATGGTCCATGGACCATGGGTAGATCTTTCAAGCTAACATTACATTACAAAAACAAGGGCAGACAACCTTGTGACTCTATTATGAGTTCGCACTCCGCACCTACAATTCACAGAATCTTTACAACGGATTTAGTCAAAACTTGGGCTTTAAGCCCCAAAACATGCCTTGGGGGGATTCCACGCACAACAGGCCCCCAACACAAACATCGTGACTCTCCCTTGAGTTACTTTGTTGGTGCAGAGATCTTCATGCAGAGTCCCTTCAACTCTGCTCAAACTGCTGCAAGGTTGGCAATGAACTAAGCGGTTGCCTGCTAAATCTCATGTACACGTTGTTCCGAGACCGCGGTGTTGGAACTGCTTCCCTACATCTTTTCTTACATCCCCTAAATTTGCACAAGCTTGCCTTCAATTTTTGTTGTAATGACGAAGGCCTCATCAATCCAAGGCTCAACGTGGGCCTTGAAGACTACTTCTCTATGTCACGCTGCATCTACTTGCTCTTTCAGTGCTTTGGCTTGTTGCATTCGCATGAGCCTATGAGTAAGGACCACTGTCTGTGCAGTCCCTTTGACGCTGTCGTACTACTACTAGAGCTCATGCGCCTCTATCTCCAAGCACAGGATGTTAGGGTCCTCTTGTAGATTTGTGAGGACCTCGAAGGACTCTTCCAACATTCTAGTGCAGTCCCTTACTGCACTATTGATTTCTTCGATCCCTAACATAATAGAGCTGGCATGCTATTCTCTTACCTCTATAGGGTTGGATGGCTATGCCTTCAACCGCAGCTCTACTATCTGAAGGCTCAGCTTCTTTTGAACCTTATTCATTTCTTCTCACGCCTCGCCACCCCTGCTGATAATCTGTGGATATGCCCTCTATTGGTGCATCTGCTAGGATGGCTAGCTCTAGGACCATTTGACAAGCTTCTTCCAGTACCTGTACCATATTCTTGTTTTGCGAAACCACCTTGTTGCGCTGCAATCTCAACTGCTCCATGTTGATATATTTCTCATTGAGCACTTGCAGTACATGGCTCTCCCTAGCCTGTAGTTCTATAGTAATCCCATCTTGCAGAACATATAGCATCTCTCAAGGGAGCACAACCATGTTGATCCCTATCCCTTTGAGTGAACTAACCGTAGACCTGTCGGCCTCATTTTTCGTAGCCAGTGCCTCCTCTGGCAGCAGTATGGTGTTGGTTGTCAGAGCGTGTAGAATTTGCTCGGTTGTAGTTGTCCCTACTACGAGGTTGGTCAAAAGGGTACCAGCTTGAGGAATGCGCACCTACAACTCCTGAATCTGCACTCTGACGGCCCCCAACATAATTTGATTCTCCTCCACGAAATTTTGGAGGGCCTCTATGGTGACATTGTACATTGTTTCACCTATGTCGTGTAGGTCACCCTCATTAAGGGTGATTGGGTCAATCGACAGCTGGGATGCTTTCACCTTTTTGTACAGCCCCGTTCGCTCACTCGGGTGCTGGCATTTCAGTAGTATTGACGCTGTTTTTGGGTCTGCACCACCCTGTTCTTCCTCTATTTCCATCTCTTTCTGCTGCCCATACGAAGGTAACTTCGGGCCCTTGCATGCCTTCTCAGTTGCCTCCTGTGCTGCTGCTGCTATAGTCTTTTTCTGTTATGTTTTTGTTTGCACAATGCACCATGCCTCTTGCACTTTTCCTATCGCGGCTTCTTTCTTTCTCTTTTCTGCCAACTATGCCATGCGCAGTTTTGCCTCCTCTTTCTTCTTCTGTGCAATAGACTTCTCTACTCTTGTGACTTTTGGGGGGCACCACTTCGGCGCCCATGTTTCCAGTACATCAAAAATTACGTCATCTATGGCTATGGAGGGTAGCTTGCTCCATTTCTTGGCTGAGTCATTACATGCTCTAATATATATGTTTTGGATGTCCACTTTAAATTCTACAAAACGTTTTAGGCTATTGTAGACAGTGGGTGATAATGGCGGCTTGCAATTAATCCTCATTCTGATGTTCATCTCCATGAACACCCAAAATATCTTTGTGTCGTGGATCCGGTTTGCGTCTTTCATGGCCCATAGCGAAGTGTACTTCTCGACCTCTGGTAAATCCCTGTCAATTGTGGGGAACTGACTGTCCTCTAGTAATTCTCTTGCCACCAACACTCTGGACAGCAGAAGCCACACATAGTGGAATGGTTTTCCCTGTTCCTAGGCCTCATGGCAATTTTCCAGGAACTCTTTGCATAAGAACTCAGACTAGTTAAATTGGATCCCCTCTACGCACTGCTTGGTAAGTGCCACCTCAGACAGGGGGACCTCGTCCGCATGGCACTTCTGCATTACTTTTCTTGCCAGTATCTGAGTCACCACCATGACTACTTTGTTGTTGATACTTGAGATCACGTAGCCCCATTTCTTCTTCTCCAGTTTGTATTTTTTCTTCATGGCCTCTGCAATGGCCAAATCGCTCCTATTCCCCACCAAGACATATGCAGGGTCCTCTCCTTTGCATAGAAGCCGAGTAATGCAATGGATTAAGTGGTCCGTGATGGGGCTGGGCTCCTCCAGCCATAAGCACCCACCATTCACTGGGCAGAGAAGTTGCCCGATGATGAATATCATTACTGGGGTGCAGTGGAAATGCGGCACCTAGAGCAAGTTTAATAACCCTGCCTTTTCCACTCCGCGTAACCACTTTCACGACTCCAATTCGATAACCTCCACTGCAGTGGCCTGCTTGGGCTTCATGAGATATGTGGTCTCTACATGAGGGAATTTCTCGTGGTTAGCGAGATCCCAATATTCAAACTTCAAGCTTGGCATGTGCCCTAGGTGCATTCCCTCAAAGGTGATTTTGTGTGGGAGGAACAGATTCTCGAGAGAGATATTTCTCTTGTCGAGGTCCTTGAGCACTTCTGCCTTCCCCTTTTGTGGAGGGATATACATGGGCAACTTAGTTGGAGGGTTCACAACCTTGGTTTCTACTTCCATGCCCTTGTCGTCATCTTCTTCAATTATGAGATCCTCCAAGCCTTCCTACTCCTCATCGGTTTCTAAGTTAACTGCTTTCCCTTTCTCCTCCATCATTAATTTGGTGCACAACTGATTTCACAGGGACACACGCACCAGGATCATCAGTTGTTTGTATTTCTTCGGCCTCGGTGTGCATGGTGATTTAGGGGTTTCTGGCACAATCCTGACACCTTGAGGGTCATCTTCAATAGTCATGGCCTGCACGGCCTCTTCGGCGGTCATCTCTGCAATTTCCCTAGCTTCCTTAGATGTTTCCATCTTGTTCATCCAAAAATATCTCAGTTTCTTAATTAGGGGCTCAATCAATGCTCTGCACAGCACAAACAGGTCTCAGCTCAGAATACATGGGGCATATGACAGCTCAATTCCCAAATGACCAAGTGTTGTTTGGTTGGTAGCCCTTTGTAATTTATAGCATCTTTTGAATTTGAATTCGACCGTTCCCCCCAAATCCGTTTCATTAATGCTCACTTGGCAGCAAATTTTCCCAAATCTTACCCATAAAGCGTGTCTTAAATGCCTACCGCCCACTCCCTTTGGTCGCAAGTTGAGCATCACATCATGAATAGTGACTCCAACAGTCACTTTCCAACCAACCCACGTGACAGTGCAACCCCCCTTACACGATCACGAACCTTGTGATACTTTACTCTTGCACGCAGCTCCCACATCACGTAGCTCTCAGGCATAGTATTTTATAGTTTTTCACCTCCTTTCAACTACTTGGAGGGCTAAGAATGTTCTTCCCATGGTTAGTCAGTTGGTCACACCACCTGTATAGGGTTTCATCTAGTCATCCATCACTTTTCCTGGAAAATACCCACCTTTTATTGTTACTGGCTGCATTGCACACTTTATTATCTATAGCACGCCACCATGGTTGATCCATTTAGTAATATGTAGTCTAATCCAAGGCATCAGGCTGATCAAATCTTGGCAATAGTCCCTAAATTCATCACCGTGATTGTGCATACCCTGTTTTATCACCCTGGGTTTCTTATCGAGAAAATCTTCCTTTATTTTGTCCTCAAGTTTCTTGACTTCTGCTTCCACCAGATCAATTTTCTCCCTTAATCGCACACTTTCTTTCATAAGTTCCTAGAGCCTAAGAGCATCTTGTCAGATTGCTTCCTTAGGTGCCAAGCGTTCTAAATGTTTGGTTGCACGATTCCATCTTCAAGGCTCCACGATCCATCATATCTACCAACATTTCTCTGCGTGGACTAGGCATTTTATATTCAATGGGGATTATAGCGTTCACTCCATACTACAACCTCAGAGGTGTCTGCGCCATCAGTTTCTTGCATGTAGTCCTATAAACCCACAAAACCGCAGGTACACGTAGGTCCCAATCAATCCGCTGAGCATCATATACCTTGTTTAGTGTTTCACACACTTTATTAAAACCTTCTATGTCGACAACCTTCTACACACTCGGTCTTTCAATACTTCATTTTTCCAACCAGGGGGCTCATTTGTGCAATTTCCTCAACTGCACATGCTTACTAACCATGTCTCCTAATGCGAATTTTATGTGCATCCGTGTAGGTTTTTTAGAATATGACTGTATCCATTTGGACAAGTGTGTGCACAGATTATTCTGCCCAAAAATCTTGTTTGTTAACCGCATCTGATGCTTCCCAAACCATATATGCATCATTATCCTACATTCGCGCCAGTCCTTAAAGCTTCCTTGGTGCATTCCCCACCACCTCACAAGCGTAGCATGTAGTACCCATTTCAAAGCCTCGAAGCGGTGCTGTTCCGACACCTCCCTTTCGAATATGTTCAGGAAGTCATCTATAGTGCTTAACCCATCATACGTAGGAAAATCCCTTACCTCCATTGATATGCCATGTAGCTATCTCGTTATCATGTTGCAGTTCATCGTGGTTACCTCGTGTAACTATTTCTTCCATCGTTCTATCCCTTTGTCAAAATTTGATGTACAGGAGCTTTCACACTTCCATGAGATTCGTCCATCAGCGGTTAGATTTACCAAATATTGTTCTCGCACAGTTATCTTGTAGATGCAATCCAAGTTGTCTTCGCTTTCATAGTCGTGCACTAGCTTTGTGTTGCACGGTCCTTCTGCAGGGTCCAAAGGTACAACTACGCGCAGAGAATTTTTCTCAAAGATCATCTTGCGCTTCTTTATATTTATCACCCCATTCATATTAGTGGCCCAATAGATTCCTAATAGCATGGGGTAGGGATTATTGTCATCAAAAATCTCTATCACTTTGAAATCTTCCTGCATGCTCCCTCCTTCAATATCAACTATGATCCCTTGCAATCTGCCCATAGGTAGGATCTTTAGTTGGTTCACCATTTGCAGCCAGATAGGAGACCATTGGAGTGTAGGCCTTCCCATGCACTCCCATGATCCGAATTGGATCAATTAAAGACTAGCAAAGAACCATGATTGTATCAAGTCGGGACAAATCTCTAAAAATTCCAAAAACAACAATCAAAAACACCCTAAACCAGTGGCAATGGCAGCCAACATGGAACAATGAGGACCTCGGTCAAAGCACACTGACCAAGGCCCATGGAGACTGTGCAGGAGGTCAAAGTAGCCCCTGGGAGCCCCAGATTAGGAAAAGGAGGTGAGTTTTGATGCGCGATTCGCTAGGTGAACAGGGTTGAAATGGAGGAACCTTAAGCACTTGGTCACATTGGGAGCCAGAGAACCATGGGTAGAGAAACAAAAAGCGCTAAAAGGAAAAAGGTACGATCCACACTTTGGAAACCGACAGTATTGATCGGGGCGCCCTCAAATGGTAAACAGTTTTAGAGAAGAGCAGAGTGATCCCACTCAACGATCGACACATGGCGGCGAAGGTGAGAGAAAACCATCATTGATTGCATGCTATCGGTCGAGCAAGTCAACCGCACGGGACGTGTGTATGATGTTGGATCTAGAGGAGCCTAGATTAGATGGTTGAGATTGCGCCCGATGGAGGAAGCAGAATTGACAGGGAATCAAGTCGCGTTCTAAAGGGATTTGGAATCCATTTGACCGCCACGGTGGAGGAAGAACACATGCACAACATAATTGAAGAAATGAACCAACAAGTAGCCTAGTACTATTCAGATGAGGACTCATGGCCACTCCCTAAGCGTTCATGCTGACGCAGAACAGGGAACTCCAAGCACAGCTACAGAAGGTGAATCGACAAAGGCGGAAGAGGAACTAAACATGCATGGAAACGAATGGCTAAAAACCATGAATAGAAACAGAATACATAGTCAAGTCGAAGTGAGGTCTGAGAGACGAAGGAAAAGACCAGAATCCCAAGAGGAGGACAGAATACACAAAGAAGAAGGCAGTAAAGCAAGAGAAAAGTAGGAAGAGACAGAGGGCCGAGCTGACGTAGGGGAAACATCGAGCACCACTGAGCTTGAGAGATTCGAGCCACCCCATAGAGGGATCTATCCGAGCTGAGCACCATGTTAGGCTCTTACCACTGTAGACCAAGAGGTCACAAAGCTAGTGGGAAGAAGAGACTGCGTAGTCCAGTGGCTTGGGGAATCCAAGAACCACCCTACCAAGCAAAACCTGCTTCAGGAGAACTCACGTTGGGTCCCTACGTTGTAATTATTTGTTTAAAGACACAATAAAACAAGGCCACCACTGACAGCTATACCAGAGACGTAGCCCTGGATAATAGGGTGAACTCCTTTTTAAAATTTCTTGTGTCTTTATGGTTGCTTACTGTATTTCTCTGTTGTCTTTCCATTTAAATGTTTGTGTATTGGCAATATGATCGATCCATTGCTTAAATAACACAGAACACACACCAGCACATGAGTCTGTAATACCTTTTGTTTAATAAAACTTCAACTGATGTCACTCATAGGGTGATTATCAGATCAAGTGGTATCAGAGCTC
>APFE031038565.1:101136-119533 GCA_000404065.3 Pinus taeda
CTTGTTCCAAGAACCTAAAGGTCTACCACCCAAAAAGGGAATAGTACATGATATTATTTTGCAGCAAGATGTTCCATTACCTAACATTGGGATGTACAGGTTGTCTACTTTAGAGAATGCTGAAATCAAGAGGTAGGTGCAGGAGTTTCTCGAGAAAGGGTTCATTTGGCCTAGCACATCACCATGTGGGTCACAAATCGTTTTGGTAAGAAATAAAGATGGCTCGTGGAGAATGTGCATAGACTACCGAGCACTGAATAAGATAAAAATCAAAAATCGTTATCCCATTCCTCACATAGATGATCTTTTAGATCAATTGAAGGAAGTTGTTTATTTCACCAAGCTAGATTTGTACAGTGGATACCAGCAGGTCAGAGTTGCAAAGAAAGATGCATGGAAGACTGCTTTCAAAACAAAGCAGGGATTGTATGAATGGATGGTTATACCTTTTCGATTTACCAATGCCCCTGCTACTTTCATGATATTAATGAATGTTGTACTCAGACCTTTTCTTGATGATTTTGTTATTGTATATCTGGATGACATTCTGATTTTTAGTAAAACGTGGCAAGAACATTTAAGGAATGTTAAGCAGACATTAGATGTTTTGAAAAGGAAAAAAAATTATGTTAAACTCTCCAAATGTGAATTTGGCAAAACCTCTCTAAATTATTTGGGTCACATAGTAGGGAGAGGTGAATTGAAAATAGATCCCTCTAAAGTGGCAGTCACTATAAACTGGCCTAAACCCAAGTCTACTATAGAAGTGAGAAGATTCTTAGGAGCAACACAATATTGGAGGAAGTTCATTTCAATTTTTTCCTCAATTGCAACTCCTTTACATGCCTTGACAGGATTGAACAAGGTGTTTCAGTGGGGAGGCAAAGAGCTAAAATCCTTTGACACCTTGAAAAAAAAGATTAGTACAACACCGATACTAGCACTGCTAGATCTACAAAGACCATTTGAGATCCAAACTGATGCCAGTGATTATGCCATGGGAGCAATGTTGACACAACATGGTAAACCCATATGTTATCATTCTGAGACCTTTAATCCTACAGTAGTTAACTATCCTACATATGATAAAGAATTGTATGCATTAGTTCAAAGTGTGAAAAAGTGGAAACATTACTTAATGGGAAAAGAAACGGTAATACATACTGATCATCAGCCACTTCAATACCTACACTCCCAAACTAAGCTGCAGCAATCAAGACATTACAGATGGATGGGTTTTCTACAACAGTTTCATTTAGTCATCAGATATAAAAAGGGCATCCATAACAAGGTTGCAGACATGTTATCTAGACCCATTATAAATGCATCTACCATAATTAAGCATATTTTTGTGCTGCATGAAAGCTACATAGAACAATATGTTCAAGATATGGACTTCAAAGATGTATATGCAACTTTGAGTCATGTCAAAAGAATAGAAGAATTGGACTATCACATGAAGGACCAACTCTTATATCATTATGGGAAACTCTACATTCCACAAACTGAGAGAGTAAATATAATTAGGGAAGCACACACTTCTCCGATATCAGGTCACTTTGGGGTAAGTAAAATAGTTGCACAGCTGCAAAGGTTATGCTATTGGCCAAGAATGAGTGAGACAGTTTTTAGATATGTAAAGGGATGTGCTATGTGTGCAAAAAGCAAGCCCAACAACAAAAAACTAGGCTTGTACACTCCATTGCCAACTCCTTCTCACCCTTGGGAAAGCATTTCCATGGATTTTGTTGGAGGACTGCCTAAATCTAGGAAAGGTCATGATTATCTATATGTTGTTGTGGATAGGTTCAGCAAAATGTGTATTTTGATACCCTATAGTAAATAGATTACGGATGAACAAACTGCAAAACTGTTCTTCGAACATGTATGGGTTCATTTTGGATTACCCACTTCTATTCTATCTGATCGAGACACCAGATTCGTGGGGAAGTTTTGGTCAAGTCTATGGGAACTAATGGACACCAAATTAAAGAAATGTACAGCTTTTCATCCACAAACAGATGACTAGACAGAAATAGTTAACAGGACAGTGATCCAGTTACTGTGAGGATATTGCAGCAAACATCCTAAGCTTTGGGATGAACACTTGTGTTATGTGCAGCATGCTTACAATAGAGCCAAACACTCTTCTACATGGAGATCTTCTTTTGAGACCTGTACTGGTTTCATACCAAGGTCTCCTTTGGATTTTGTCTTTGGTAAAGATACCATGATTGATAGACACAATGATGTGGATAAGGAAACTAGGTTCATTGAACAGATCCAGGAGATCCACCAGGCAGTACAGGAACAACTAGAAAAGAGCCAGGCCAAGTACAAGGCTAGGCACAATAAGCATTGGATGGAGCATAACTTTCAAGTTGGGGACCAAGTCTGGCTGTATATCAGTAAGGACAGGACGCAAGGTGAAAGTAAATAGCTAAAACCTATCAGGTATGGACCCTTCAGGATACTTGAGAAGATTGGTGAAAATGATCTTTGCCTTGATCTACCAGCTTACATGCACATCTACTCAGTCGTGAACGCAGATTGCTTCAGGTTGCTTGAACCTTCAATAATTGAGGACCCTGAAGAGCAGAGTCAATTACCTTCTATTGATGACATGCTACCTGAATATCTTAATGAATTACAAGAAGATATAGTGGTGGACAGGAAGGTAAGGGAAACACACTGTGGACAAATGGAATACCTCAGGATTGGGCTTAAAGGTTCAAAGTCGAGCAGTGTGAAGTGAATTGAGATTGGGCAAGTGAGGCAGCAGTTTCCTCACTCAGTCGATGCTTGAAAACCAACTTTTGGTGGTCTAAAATCTCTTTCAATGGGAAGGTCGTGATCTAAATTGGATCCCTTAAAGACTGGAAAAGAACCATGACTATATTAGGTTGGGACGAATCTCTAAAAATTCTAAAAACAACGATTCAAAACACCCTAAACTAGTGGCAATGGCAGCCAGCATGGAATGACGAGGACCTCAGTCAAATCGCACTGACCGAGGCCCATGGAGACTGTGCAAGAGGTCAAAGTAGCCCTTGGGAGCCCCGGATCGGGAAAAGGAGGTGATTTTTGTTGTGCAATTCCCGCATCGCTGGGTGAATAGGGCCAAAATAGAGGAGCCTTAAGCACTCGGTCACGTTGGGAGTCGAAGAACCACGGGTGGAGAAACAAAAAGCGCTAAAAGGACAAAGGTGGGACCCGCACTCTAGAAACCGATGGTATTGATCGAGGCACCCTCAAATGGTAAATGGTTTTGGAGAAGAGTGGAGTGATCCCACTCAACGATCGACGCATGGCGGTGGAGGTAAGAGAAAACTACCATTGATCACGTGCTATCAGTCGAGCAAGTCAACCACGCGAGATGTACGTATGACGTTGGATCTAGAGGAGCCCAGATCGGACAGTTGAGATTGTACTCGATGGAGGAAGCATAATCGACAGGGAATTAAGCCGCATTCTAAAGGGATTTGGAATCCATTTGACCACCACGGTGGAGGAAGAACGCATCCACGATGTAATTGAAGAAACGAACCAATGAGCAAGCTGGCGCTATTCATATGAGGACACGTGGCCACTAACTGAGCGTTCATGCTGACACCAAACAGGGAACTCCAAGTGCAGTTGCAGAAGGCAGATCAACAGAGGTGGAAGAGGAACCAAACAGGCATGGAAACGAATTGCTAAAAGCCATGAATAGAAACAGAATACACAGTCAAGACAGAGTGAGGTTTGAGAGACAAAGGAAAAGACCAGAATCCCGAGAGGAGGACGGAATACACAGAGAAGAAGGCATTAAAGCAAGAGAAAAGCAGGAAGAGACAGAGGGACGAGCTGACACAGTGGCAGCATCGAGCACCACTGAGCTTGAGAGCTTCGAGCCACCCCATAGAGGGATCTGTTTAGGCTGAGCACCACATTGGGCTCTTACCACTGTAGACCAAAAGGTCACAGAGCTGGTGGGAAGAAGAGACTATGTACTCTAGTGGCTTGGGAAATCCAAGAACCACCCTACCAAGCAAAACCTGCTTCAAGAAAACTCACGTTGAGTCCCTGCATTATAATTCTCTGTTTAAAGACACAATAAAACAAGGCCACCACTAAAAGCTGGACCGGAGACATAGCCCTGGAGAATAGGGTGAACTTCTTATTAAAATTGCTTGTGTCTTTGTGGTTGATTATTGTATTTCTCTGTTGTTTTTCCATTTAAATGTCTGTGTATTGGCAATCTGATCGATCCATTGCTTAAATAACACAGAACACACACCAACACATGAGTCTGTAATACCTTTTGTTTAATAAAACTTCAACTGATGTCACTCATAGGGCGATTATCAGATCATCCCATGTCTACTTTAGCAGAACGTTTGTGTCTGATTCTAGGTCCAGAATCACTTGGTCCATCTCATATTCTCCAATCTGCATAGTCAATCTCATTTCCCTTCCCATCCTCGCCGCATGCTTTCCAAGCTTCCAGACTATGTGCGGTTCTCCTGGTGCAGTCCAAACACATCTATTTATGAGTTCGTGCAGCCCCTTTACAGCCTTGTTGTCGCACAACAGCTTCATGGATGTTTCTAAGAACATTCTGAGCATCGATCAGTTCATTTTCGTCTCTGGTCTATCTTTTCTTCCTGAAGTGGAGGCATCAGTGAAGCTCTTCCAGGCTTCCATGAAGGTTTCCTTAGCGCGCTCCAAATCAAACTCTGTTTCTTTCCTCGGAGCCTTGCAAACCCAAGTACTATCTTCAGACTGCTTTCCTTTGTCATCCCCTATTGTAATTCCACTTCAGAGCGCAATATTCACATTAGGGTCATCCTCACGTAGCTAGACCTCATCATTTGCAGGTTTTGAGTCAGGGGAGGTTGCAGAGCTCCCTTGTCGCACAACCATGCTATCAGCGTGGGAAAATCCTTTGTCTCATGATAAAACAATGTACAATAAAAGCATGATGGACGTGTCAAATTCATACAATCCAAGGCATAATGCCCTAGCCCTCCACAATTGTAACATATCAGTTGTCCATGAACTCTTCGAAGTCCTCCTCCACCTCGGCCTCTTTTGCACCCCTGAAATCTGGTTCTCGCTATCCCTGCATTCTATTCAAGGGGCCGTATTTTAGCCTGAACTCTGTAAGTAGGAGTCTTATACATCATCGGATCATAACTTCTGTAGGTGTGCTCACCATGTCCCACTGATCTACATAAATTACAAAACAACTGTTGTGAATTCTACGTGTACTTCTACAACAGATGGTAGTTGTCTGTAGCATGCTTTCCTCCTATTTAACAAATTGCCCACCACAATGTAGGCATTGTGATAGGTCCTACTTGTGCCTCTGGTCTTAATGGAATTAGTCCTCCTCCCACGAGGTAATTCGTGAACACTAGATAGTGGTCCTTGACATGTCCCTGTCCCTTGCACTTTATACACCATACCTCGTCGTGCACTTCTGGACGAGCTGTCCTATCTTGCTTTCGACTTTGCATCTCAAGGCACAAGTTTTTTAAATGCGTGTGAATCTGCTGAACTCCAAGGTTGGGATCCTATATCAGGGTCTCATGCAGTCTCATTGCAATATCCAAGGCATCGGCCTGAGTTGTTAGCCTCTATTGTGATAACGCATTCCTTAGATGCAACATTAATGATGCTACAAACCATTCATGATGTTTTCCATCCATCAATGTCATGTTAGCTTCGCGAATTGTGCACTTCAGTCTCTGATCCAACTCCCAAGGGATCTTTCCTGGTAGCATTGTGATCTCCTTGAACCCTATGATCGACTACGCGCCCCTGACTTCACCCTGCTACACTCTCTGCTCAACGCAATTTGGATATTTGCGATCCCCGCATTCTGATTTTCATTGGAATGCTTAGTGTACCAGGTCAGTGCGCGATCCTGTAGAGTGCTGACCAACATTTCTTTCTTTATATTATCATTCATGACTCCCTGCGCTTCCGATACAGTTTTATTATGAACCAAAACTAGTCTGGATCTTCATTTCCTACTCCCTTGAACACTAACAACTTTATCGCTCCATATTAACTCGTAGTGGTGGCGAAGGTGGTATGGGTGAAGATGGGGGTGAAGACAGTGAAACTCGCGGTGGTGTGGGTAGGGGTGGTATGCGTGGAATCCTCTACCTTGTCATTTTGATCACACTTCTTGGTGAGACCTTCATGAGTTGTTCCTTGTCCCCTCGTGGAGGAGAAATCAAGGGGCTAGTTTCTAGTTCTACACTACCTTCATTTCTCTAGATTCTCCCACTTCGCATAGCCCCAAACATCAATTTATTTACATAACCTATTTTTCACACAGTAACATTTTAATCCAAGTGTTCAAAGACTTAATGTAGTTACCTCATGGTCCTTTGAGGAAGCGTCGCTCTGCATCGCTATAGCTGACTGAAGTATCTACCATGAACTCAGTGATGAATCCCCCTATAATTCAATCAACCTAGTGATCAACAGTGCGCATGATCTTATCCTCCAATGCTTCCAATCTGTACACCAATTCTAGAGTCCACATAATAGGCCTGTCGAGCTTGCACCTTGCTTGGATATCTGCTAGCTTCACGATCCACTCATATAGCTTAGTAGGAAAGGATGTGGAGAAAATTTTGTGGATCTCTGTGTATAAGTAGTAGTGTAACCACTCTTCTTTTGCCAGTCATGGATTCATGTTCTCCTACACCGTGAACTCATGAATCTTCCTATCCAACCAATCCTTAATTCCTTTCTTAGTTGGATTCCAATGATATGATAGCAGACATCTCTATGAAAATCCTAGTCCCAACAACGGAACCATTTGTTGGCTTGTAGGGGCCTGACCCAGGTGCAGAGTTAATTAGCCAAACAAATCCCTGTGCTATTCACCCTTTCAACAACAGTCTGGAGAGCGCGAACTGAGGTCTCACCTAGAGTAGTATGGTGGGTGCTGGAACTAGGTTTCTTCATCCTTGAGATGTTTGAGTGTTTGATTCAGTCCAACTATTAGTCCTTGCACACAGGTTGCTCCGCACACTTCCCTGGCCTTCGTGCCCTGATATATTCGGCTTCGCGCAGCCCTAACCAATGGTTGTGGGGATTTTCCACTGCTAGAGCAATGCTTTGCACTATTCCCCTAAGTCACTCGTGAAATCTTACTTATTTTCTTACACCAGTTAGTTATCTTCGCATAAATGGATGCCTTATGCTATAATTATTTATACAACAGATTCATATGAGTTCATGTAATAAATAAACAATAAACTTGCAATTCATACCCAATTATACATAAAATAGGAGAAGATACACAGAAATATGATAAAACCTCTCTTTATTAATACTTACAATAATTACAGACTCGACTTGTCCTGTGCACTCAGCTGCAGGGGTTCGCGAACTTAGCTACGGACGCACACAACTGCAGAGCCTTCTACTACTCTATGACCCAAAGGCACAATTTAAACTTTGACTCAATCAATTCATTAGACTCATCATGCTTAGATTCGTTTCTACACTTAGATCCTCGCTCTATTTATACAATCCCATGGTCCATGGACCATGGGTAGATATTTTAAACCAACATTACATTACGAAATCAAGGGCGAACAACCGTGTGACTCTATTATGCCTTCTCACTCCGTGCCCAAAATTCATGGAGTCTTTACAATGGATTTAGTCAAAACTTGGGCCTTAAGCCCCAAAACATGCCTTGGGTGGGATTCCATTCCCAACATCTTCTGATTCCTCTTCTATTATAGAGTTTGGTTCTTTCTCCGTTAGCTCAAACTCTATATTCTGAGGTTCCTTTGGTAAGAATTCATGCTTAATAACACCTTTCACCTCTATAAACACCACATCTCGGTTGTACACAACCTTCCTTGTTTCTAGGTTCCAAAGGTTATAACCTTTTAAACCATCCTTATACCCAATAAAGATGCACCTTTCAGATTTACTATTCAAATTGGTTATTTTCTCCTTTGGCACATGTACATATGCATCAAAACCAAATACCTTTAGAAGTGAAAGAGAGGGTTTCTTACCAGTACATACCACTTGTGGAGATTTATCCTCCAACGCTAATGAAGGTGATCTATTATCCACGTAACATGTAGTCTCCACTGCCTCTACCTAGAATTCATGTCCTAACCTAACACCACTAAGCAGGATTCTTGCCTTTTCCATCAACACCCTCTTCATTCTTTCTGCAAATCCATTTTGCTAAGATGTGTATGGAGTAATATTCTATCATGCTATACCACACTTTTTAAAGAAGTCTTCAAATTCCTCCTTGCAGAACTCTCCACCGTTATCTTTCCTCAACACCTTTATCTTCTACTCTATCTAGTTTTCCACCAGAGCCTTGAATGCTTTAAAACTGTCAAGGAATTTAGATTTCTTCTTGAGGAAATATATCCATGTATTCCTTGAGAAGTCATCTATAAATGATACATAATACACAAACTTACCAAGTGATGGAACTGACACATGTCCAAACACATCACTATGCACAAGCTCTAATATCCCTTTCACGCTCTTAGCACCACAGGGGGAACTCAAACGATTTTGCTTGCCATATACACAATGTTCACAGAAATCAAAATTGAGAGAGAAATTAGACATACCTTCTACCATACCATTACCATGAAGTGTTCAAAGGCCCTTCTCTCTAATATTTCCAAGCCTTTAATACCATAGCATGGTATTTTATCCAGATACCACAATGCTTTTTGCTCCACTTTTAAGAACCACAGAATTGTTGCACCCATCAATAACAGTGCTACCTAGAAGCTTCCTACAAATTTCCAATCCGAATTCCCTGCATCAATACCAGTGCTCCCCGGACCATCTTGTAGGTATATTTCTTGAACATTGTTTTTACACTTGCATCATCCATCTTGCTTACAAAAATCAAATTTCTAGCCAATGCAAGAATATGCACAGCACTCAAAAGTGTTCTAATCCTTCCACCTTGCAACGTCAACTTGTGTTTTTCGCAATTGATGATTCTAGCCTTCCTATCATCCACTAATAAGACATCACCACCATCATATTTCTCATATTCTCAGAACCAATCTGTGTGGGAAGTGAAGTAAAAGGATGCACCTATTTCAATCAACCATGCCTCATGATCTACATGTGTACTTGAAGAAGAAGCCAAGTACACATCCCAACCTTCATCTGAGGTGGTTTTCACCTCTGCAGAAGGAGCATCATAAAATCCCTTCCTTTCCACATTTCCAACACACCTTTACAGGTTTTCTAGGCGATTTAGATCTCCCTCTAGATTTAGATCTCCCACTCGAGGACTTATTTTTATTTATGTTCTGGGACCTTCCTCATATAGACAAGGCATCTCCATTCTGTCCCTCAATATTTTTCTGTCTCGTCTCCTCTGACATCAAGGATGGGACTATTTCAGCAAAAAGAAAGGTAGGTGTATTGCTACCTATTACAACATCTAGATTATCCCACGAATCTAGTAGAGAGAAAAACAAACTGATGCACTTATCCTCATTTGAAATTTTAATATCAACATATAAAAATTGACTTACCACAATAAAATATTGAAGGTGTTCATATGCTCTGTCACAGAGTCTCCATCCTTCATCCTAAGGTTATACCATTTTTCCATAGGAACAATTTATTCACTAGAGACTTAGATTGGTACAAATTCCCTCAATTGTGCCACAAAGCCTTCGCCATAGATTCCCCTGATACATTCAACAATATTGAATATAATATACACAACCATATTGTGCTCTTTGCCTTTTGACCCAACTTTTTCCAATCTTCATCTAATGTTGTCGTTGGTTTAGTACCTAGATCTACTGCCATCCACTGATCTTTATTCACCAGTAGATCCTCCATCCCGAGTTTCCACAACTTAAAACTTTGACCATTAAATTTATCACTCTCTATCTTTACACTACTTTCCATTTTATTTCACCACAAGAAGCAATCCCATAGATGTCCCATTAAACATGGTCTACCACAGGCTCGAGAAAAACCTCTCAGTAGCAAAGGCCACTCCTTGAAGCCAAAACAACTCTAATACCAAATGTAGGTTTTAACCCTGTACAAAAGTTTCCTTCATACGAATTCTAAACAATGTTGAGAGCATAAAACATAAAATGGATATACACAAATATTTTCCCTTGGATCCCAAAACTAAGACTGCAAGATTGATTTTTTTTCATTATATCCTTTTCAATGTTACAATACATATATATACGAAGCATCCATAAGCCTCAATCCATTAACCATGGATTATAACATAACTGTAGTTTGCTTGACCAAATCTACAAGATACCATGGGTAGAAAACCATCATGCCGAAAACCATGTGAAAAACCCATGCACAAAACCATAGGTAGGTTTTTCCACCTAATATGGGGGTCCAAAAGAAAATTCCTCGGGACGTTATCCCAGATCTTGTACAGGGGGGCTACCACCCCCCTTAAACCCCTCGATAGGTAGGCTACCACCCCCCTTATGACTGCCCCGCCGCGCTCAACACTAGTAAGGGTTGGCTGCCTTCACCCCCTCTAACCTCCCAGCTTCACGCATGGGGCTAGTCATGGAAAGAATATAACACACACCCAACATTACTTAGGGTAATTTTCTGATTCACAAACTAAGGTTTCTTCTACTTGACTTCACAAAATAAGGTTGAAGCCTATTTCTCAACATTTAAGTAATTCCTCCATGTCATTTTTATACCTCTGTTTATATATATGTTGACCTGATATCAATGATACATACATCTACTAATCTACTAAAATCACTCAATGTCTTTCATAGTCCACTTTTGGTAGCATCTATTTTGGGCTAAACTTGGACAGTTTGGAATCACATGAAGTACATCCTCTAGAGGTTCTATGTCTATTATTGAAAACGATGGATCATTTTTTTCCTTTCCCCTTTAGTTAATTTGGTTTGGAAATAAATATCATAGTTGATTGGTAATGAAAAAAATTAATGGGATAAGGATTTCTTGGGGAAGTATTTTGAACATTGGTGTCATGACAATTCTATTGTGAGTCACAAGGCTTGGGCTTGGTTTGTTTCGTGGGGGCTCTGGTTAGTGACGGAAAAAGCACTATTGTAGGGCATAGATACACATACAAGCAAGTGGCCCATAAAATCAAGAGTGCTTATGGGAAAACAAGAAAAATTCAACTCCCAGAGCTACAAGGGTTTTAATTGAACCTGTGGTTGACTATTTAGTGGCACAAGGTTATTTTAATGGGGTTTAACAAGGGACCCCGTATCATTTTTGTTATGGTTGAATTTTATTTCTATCACTTTCCCATTAAATTAATATAAAATATTAGGCCGAAAATGGAACTAAGAATTGAGTTGAGATCTATGCCTTGTTTCTTATAATGAAAAATGTTGCAAATAGGGTAATTCTCAAGCTTCAAGTATTGTGAGATTATAAAATATTAAAATATTTGGCTAAACAAAAAAATATGATAGAAAATTTGGTTTTGAACTCAGTCATGGGTAAAGTTTTGGAGATTAAAAGAAGGTTTGAGTCTAGCTTTTTAATTCACATATATTGGGAATTTAATATAAAGGTGGAACGATTCTTAAAGGATGCCTTGTATCTACATGAAGGAATAATCACAGTTCAAGAATTTAAAGATGGACCCTTGGCTTCAGTGAGATCATTTTTAAAAATTCTAGAAGATGACATTTCTTTATTCTTCTTATAAAAATATATTAGTAGTTCTATTAATGGTTTAGGAGGACTAGGTATTCGAGGTATGTTTTGTGATTCTCTGATATTAATCTAAATGACTATGTTGGAGGGCTTCAATAAGCAGTATCTGGGACATGCTATTGACAACAATAGCATATTTTATGGGCTACAAGGCCAAGGATAATGTATATTTGTTATTTCCTGCTAGAAATATCAAACATAATGTTTTCCCCATTGTATTTTTCTAAGACAATATCCATTCATAGCATAATAACATCAAATATAGGAAATAAGATTACTAGATTGAGAATTTGTAGGACAACATAAGATGAAGATTTTTGTAATTTCATATTTTATTGGTTTATTGGAAGTTCTTGGAGAATCACATTCCAAGGTCTAGGGTTGCACTGTATTGCTCAAACTTCCTCCAACTTGCTTGTGGTTTGCACCCAATCTCATTCCTTTGAGATTCATGCCATTCGATTGGTGCAGACCACAAGGATTTATGAAACCGTGGTGGATGACATAATATTATGTAGGACTTGTTAAAATTTCCATACCATGATAGGTAGAGTCTGCAATCAGAAAACCAATGCAACAAAAACATAAAAATTTAAGGGTATCAAAAATAAATTTTTTGTATATGTAATCGAATAACCCATCATACTGAAAATATAGGAGAGAGTGTACAAAATTAACTTCCAAAACTGCAATCTGTTTTTTATTCAATCTAGAAAAATGACACATTGCTACAACTCAAAAGTACTATTAGAATCACTAGCACAACTCAATCTCATGCTTAAAATCATTAAAAAATAACCACATTTACCATGCCTTCTTTATATAATATAGATGGGGAAGGTTAGAGGAGAAGACAAAATAGCCCATCCCTATGGGTGTTAAAAATTAGAAAAGAAAAAACATTATCTAAACCTGTCTAGGGAAGTATGATGTCCCTAAAATTGGAAGTTTCCCTCGCTCATGTGCTTAATCTACTTTAGAACAAAAGTTAATTGAAGCTAAAAACAACCTACTTCTAAATCCGAATTTCCAATTCCAAAAGAAGAAAAGCATCTATTCTAAAATTGGAATGTTAAATGTGGAAAAACAAGCATAAAAATATAACTAGTTGAGGTTGGAACATGGATGTTGGAAGGCATGTGTGTGAAATCTCAATATTTTCTTACATAATTACAGTTTAGCATCACATAAAACCTATTGTTTCACCCCCATTTTCCTCAACTGCACCCTTATTATCACAACATAATCACTCTACATAGGAATCCAAACTACTATGGTTGTTATTGTTGTGCCTTTGCTAGTTGACTTTTATGCCACTATAGAAAGAACAACAATTGATGCAACAAGGAAACTTTTAGAATCCATGCACCCTCTCAATCTATCTACTACATAAATACAATGCAAATTTCGTAGACATTCTAGTGTTGCATCGTCGTTCTCCTCAATTGCACCCTTATCATGACTTCACAAGTACCCTGCATAAATCCAGAATGTTGTGCCTCTTGTTGTTGTGCCTTTTCTATTAAAGATGATTTCTATGCCACCATAGGAGAAAGAAGTATATGATGAAACAAGGAAAAATTAACACTCCCTCTTTGTGAATAAAGTGATATTGACCAAATCAAATCTCTCCTTCTATGTCCTCAAACTTCTCCTTTGCTACGGGCTTCATCATTATGTTGACCATTCGTGAAGTTGAAGAATATAACCGTGGATCATTGTTTCCTTCTATACTTTGAAATATCTTTAAAATTTTCAAGGTGTAAATCCCTTGTACAAGGAAAACTTCATAAAAAACCTACCAACTTCCTATTTCCTTCATGTCAACTTCACTAATCAAAATATTCTTACACCATGAACATGAGTTGTTCTGAAATTATAACAATGATAAACTTATTTGTATAGGGGTCCAAGATAAATGGATCATATCTATCAAATAAAGAAGTAGAATCTGCACTAAAACTATACATATTTCTCTTGTTTATTACTCACAGACGTCATGAATTTTATTTTTATCAAAATTTTTGTAACAGAAACACCTTAATGGATCTATTTGTGTAGGAATTTCAAATGCAATAGATTTGGCTGATAGGTTTCTTCCCAAATTGCAGTCCTTAAATTGTATGAACTATTACTCTTTGCATCATTTTATGATCATTGTAATATGCACACATGATTAAGGGTGGGATCATAGGAGTTCGACATTACTTGAATTAGTATAGAAGATGATGAAAAATGCACAAAAAGCATGTGTTACTGTCAAATTTATATAAAGAGAATGAAAATATGCAGTTTATTTAATTCTAGTAGTTGATGATTTTGATATTGACTTTTTTAAAGATGCTTCTTTAATATTGCAATGTCAAGAATATGCCACCTATTTAGGGATGTTGCATACACTGTACAAACAATTGATTTGACTAAATGATCCTTAGGGTGGATCTATGGTCCCTTTAAAGGTGGTGCATTGGCTAATTCTTTTGAGGATTTAGCCTTCGTGTGATCCTCAACAATGCATGTTTTCACTGACTTGGGTTTCCTTTCATAATTGATATTGGAATTTTTGGTCATGAACTATTTGATGAGAGAGTTGATTAGTTTGGTCACTTGTAATGAATCTCGTCAGTTGTACCTTGTGAGGTTATGTGTGTGTCAAGGATCTCATGTCTCTTTAGTGTTCTAGCTATGTGAGGAACTAGACACTATTATTGCCTAAATTAATTGAAGGCTTTTCTATTTGAATTCTAGGATGTTGGCTCTTATTTTTTTATAGTAGTTTCAATATCATCCTTAAATCAAAATTTTCTTTTTGGTAGGTAAACCTTGGTTTATGACATTTCATGCCTATTCAAAAGATCAAATACTGAAGACACTCCAGCAAAGGCTAAAGGTAATTCATTATTCTTTCATTGGAGTTGCCATTTAGGAGTTGATAGAGAATTATATCTGATAGCCTACACTTTTGTTAGACTTTAAGCTTATGTGGTGATCTTTTGCAAAAATATGACTCAGATCATGCACAGTATTATGTTAATCTTGTCGACATTTCGAATCCCAAAGGCGATCCATCACTAGGGCAAAAAATGAGTGATAGATTGAGAGAAGAATTTACCGACCAAAATAGATAAATAAATACCTAATGAATAATAAATTAAAATAGAAGCCAACTACTCCATAAAACTAAAATATATTATACTATTTTATTTTTTATTTTTAAACCTACTTCTAATTATAAACTTTTATATAGTTATATAAATTAAATAATAAATCTAATTAATTTTATCAAATTACCAAATAACATAATTAGTTTATACATTAAATAACTAACTAATAAAGTAATAATAATGATTTAGATTTATAAATTTTCATTTCATTATAAATTAATTTATTTAATTATTTAATTTTGTTTTTAATATTAATGATAAACCTATTATCACTAGAGTTTATAATTATTAACTTATTTAACTTATTTAATCTTAGTAATTATTTATTATTATAATAATAATCATTTATTTAGTTATTTGTAAGATATAAATTTATTATTCACTAAACTAATATTAATAGTAATTCTTTCAACCATTAATAACTAAAAATTAAAATAACTAACTAATTAATTATTTAATTAAGAAAATGCTAGTATTTAAGAAGGAGAGGGAATACCTAGGATACTACACCCGGAAAGATTTGAAGCATTGATATGTCTGATCAGGGAAGTAGTTTCCCACTAATCTCATTCCATTGTCCCTATTGGGTTAGTGGAAATTTCATATCTCAGATCCTCTTTGATTTTCCTCTTTTGATAATGATATTCCCTTGCAATAATTCTAGCATTCTCCAAACAAATACGATTCTTCTTTTTGGAGGAGTGTTCTACAAGGGCTAATGTGCGTGATCTACCATTCTTAATATCAGCTCTATGCTCTTTAAGTCTTGTTTTCAAAGACCTCCATGTCTATCCAATATAACTTCTGCTACAAGAACAATCAATCCTATACACACCCTTGAGTTGTTGATGACCGATGTTATCCTTGACATACCTCATTATCTACCTAATAATTCCACATGTTGTAAACTAAGTGAAGATGTCCTTCTTTCTTAAAATCTTAGTGATTTTGTCTGTAACTCCTTGAATTAATAGAAGGTATTCTTTCCCGCAATTTTCTTGGGGGCCCTTGGAGAGGACCTTCCCTTGGGCTCTTTCTATAGCTTTCTTAATATTAAACTCCTTGTATCATATACCCTTTAAAAGGGAGATTAAGTGCTTAATTTCCTCATTTAGGTGATGAGAGTAAGAAATTCTAAGTGCCCTAATGGAAAAAGTGTTTAAGACACCAAATTTTTGGGATGGATGATGGTACAAATCAACATGAAGATAGCTTTTCGTATATGTTTTTTTCCTAAAGACTTGGTGTCCCAAAGAACCATCCTCCTTTATAATGAATAGGACATCTAGAGAAGGAATTGTATTGTTTTCTTCAAGCTCCATAGTAAACTTGATTTCAGACGATATAGAGTTAAGATGATTAAAAACTTCACAAGCTCAACCTTACCATGAGTCCATTTTAAGTTGGTGTCGTCAAATTTTTTTCCACCATGCTCGTTTCAAAGGGTATGAGTTAACGACTTTTCTCTAAAAATGTTCGATGTTTAAATTGGTGATAATTGGTGAGAGAGGGGATCCCATGGTGACTCTAGATATCTGTTCATAACAATTGCCTTCAAAACTAAAAAAAGTGGAACGCAAACAACTTTTCGCAAGTCTAGCTATTGCTGGATCAGTGACTTATTTTATAACATGAAAATCCTTATTGAGAGGAATATTTATAAATAAAGAAACAACGTCAAAACTAACCAAAATATCATCCTTATCAACCCTTTCATTCTTGATAAGATTTACAAAATCATTAGAGTCCTTTATAAAAGAGTCAATGTTCCCAATGAGAGTTTTCAGGATCTTAACAACATATTTAGCTAATTCATAGGTTGGGGAACCAATGGTGTTGACTATTGGTCTAAGAGGGTTCCCTTCCTTATGAATTTTTGGTAACCCATAAATTCTAGGGATAACCGCACAAGATGGAATTAACCCCTTTTTCATTTTATCATCAAGCTTTGATCACATGATAGCCTTCTTGGCCTCTTTTATAACCTTAGGTATGGGCTTGGAGTTAAGTCTTCTATAACTACCATAATCTATATTCTTATTCATTTTATTAATGTAATCATCCTTATCTAAAACAACAATTGCTCCTCCTTTATCTTCCTTAACCACCACTATCTTGTCATTATTACGAAGCGACCTAAGAGAAACCTACCCCTCCTTATTTAAATTACTCTTTGGCGGCTTATCTTTCCTCATTATAAGGGAACACTCTTGTCTTAATACTTCTTTGTCATCCAATGAAAGTCCTTGAGTCCCATTCTCAATGTTGCAAATGATGCTTTCAAATGGAATGTCCTTGGGAGAAACTGCGAATCCCATGACTTTTCTAAGAATATTAACTTCTTCAGGAGTGAAAGGTATGGAAGAAAGATTAACAACCTTATTAATGGGCACTAATTTTGAAACACTGGTATTCAAAACACTATTATTCGGATTCCCCAATTCTTCACTAAACATAGACATATCATTTCCGCAATTTTTACTGCCCCCATGTTCACTCTCATTGGATTTTACCCTAAATTGATCACTGGAGCTTGAGATCATATTGTCATTGTTGTTATGTTTATTATTGGAACTACTTCCATTAATAATAAAAAAATATGTGTTCACCTATTGGATTTATAGTGCTTCCCTTATTTCCATTAATTGGGCATCCTACATTGATTTCAGGAGACAAGGTGTTGTCACCCCTCACGATGTTGCAATATGATAATCAATTTTCAACATCCTCAAATTCCTTAGAACCGATGCTTGATCTATCATTCCCACACTTTTTGTTGCCATTCTAGTCACTCTCACGTGATTTAATCCTAAAATGATAATCTATGCTCAAGATCATATTGGTGAAGTTCTTATCTTTCTTGATGGAACTATTGTCATTAATAATAAAAGAGCTACTTCAAGCTTCTAGATTTATAATGCTGCCCTCATTACATGGGCATCTTGATCCATTGTTCTCATAATGGCTAATACTAGTTATGTCTACAACACCATCACTTTTCTTACCCTAATCATCGTCCTTGGATCCAATAACCAGGGACGACTTGTTGGTAGGATCCAGTTCTATGTTTCCTATCTCATTAACACTGCTGCTATCATCACTGCACTTACCCTTTTATCAATAATTATAGGAGCCATCCAATGAGAAAATAGCATATACCCTTCCATTTCCTCCTTCATGTTTCCTCTAAAATGATTTAACATTTATTTTAAATCATATTAGGCTATTTTAAATCTATCAAGCATTGAAGATCAAATTTATTTTTGGTATTGTTAACGTTTGTTTGGCCTTGTTAATTTTATCAAGGGGAGGAGGTTAAACACTCATGGTTGCATGAATCTTAAGCCATTAACTCTATCATGTGCTTTCATTTCCATATATCCTTGAATTTTATCCATCATGCCCAAAAGGTAACGTCAAATGAAACTTCCTGTTACACTGAAATTTGTCACCATGACTATTTGCAGTTAATATGGCTCCATCAGTAGTCATATTATCCTCCTTGTCAA